>LUGF01040138.1:199702-211342 GCA_001625245.1 Calycopis cecrops
GATATAGATCTCCCGTAAAAATTGCCACAGATCGCTGTCACAAGTTACTTTCATTAAAAAAAGTAAGTGGTGTCACGCTGCATGCATGCATGTAGCCGAATTGAGTCGACACTACCGGGGAGGTACCTCACGTTTACACGAAACCGGCGTAAAGTGACAGTTGTGCTGTCGCGTTTCGTGCGGTGTGTAAGTTGCCGGTGGCCCATTGAGGGGGGAGAAGGAAAGAGGGCAACACATCTGTATAACCTCTATGCGGATGTCTATGGGCGTTGGCAGTCATTAATATGGCTCCAATTACTCGTTTGCCCTTAATACTATAAAAATGTTAATTTAAATATAATACCTGTTAACTTGCATTTCCTAACGTTGATTACTTTGCATGTTAAATTAAAGTGTGCGTACGCTGTCTTTGAGCTGAACATTGTAGGAAATTCCAGCCATCCGAACTGAAGAGCATAGGATGCATAAAACTAAATAAAATCCGCAGAAGGTAACCTTATATTCAAAGTAAACTTGAGCACTCTTATCGTTTCTATTTTATATTGGATTTTCATGCTCGAGTTGACACAAAATATCTTTCAGCAGTTTTAAACTATATGTGGACGACATGTGTATTACAACCGAACCTTTATCTGATGTTGAAAGACATGAATTGACGAATGTATTCTGTTTTCAGGTAAATTTATCGTTTCACAAGGACCGCTCATATTTGGTAAGTTTATAAAAAAGTAAAGTTGTTATCGAAGAATAAAATTGTTATACTTTATAAATATGCTGTATGTATATATTTTAAGATTCCAAATTTTATGTATTAGAAATGTCGTATAATGTTGCTGGCAGCTCTTGGATTTTTAATTGCGGTCCAGGTTTAATAATTTCTGTTTTTTTTTTCAAAGACCTTTCCCTATTTCACCCAAGGGTGTGTGTTCTGAACAGTAAAGACTTTAGAAATATACCAAGACCGCTTCGATAGTATTTCAGGAAAATGTGTCTGAATTGAATTCTTACAGGTAATAAAAATTACAATTTTTGAAATATTATATAAAAAATCTTACTTAAATTATATAAAAATACAGACAAGAGAGGAAAATGAGGAGGAACTCTGGACATACTTGACTAATTGCCGCACATGAGATTTGTTAGAATGAATTGTTTTTTCTATAAACTTTAACTTGGAAATTCAATATTTAATAACTAATATTTAATTTGATTTTTTTTGACAATACAATTAAAATTCTAAGTGAATAATCAGCTGCGTTATTGTATGGATAATTAAGAAAGATGTAGAAAAAATCCAGTATATTTTTAATCAAACGACTTGCAACTACCATTTGGAACTACTGAAGATTTACAAACTTTATTAACGCTTCCCAACTTCATTGGCAGTTTTAATTAAATAAAAAAGCAAAACTTAAAGAGGATGAACAATGAATGTTTGCAAGTGGAAGGCAACAAAAAAAAGAATCGACCGAGAACCTATCAAAACTTGAGTAAATTCAATAAAGGCACTTGTAAAGTTTGTTAAGCCAAATAGCTGGAATATTTTTATAAAAGCGAACTTCGTGTCGCAGCCCGAACAAAAATAGGCCTCGAAAAGCTTCGAAACGAGCTTTATTTTTCTTTGCATGCTGTTTATAATTATAAATTGTGTAGCTTTCATAAAGTTATATCAAAAGCTTATTTATTAGGCGTTTATTAAGTTGTAGTTTGATAATTTACATTTATTGGTAAGGAAGTTGTAATATTTAGTTTTAATTAAGTTATTGTAACTTACGAGTCCATGCAAAACTTCATGTCGTCATAACAGCAGAGTGTTATCTCTAAAATGGATATTTCTGCAATGTAGCAATTAAGATGTTAAGACATGGCTAGTAACTCGCGTAGCACCGGCGTGATAAAATGCCTAAGATTTCGCGGTTCTTAAGCCGGTAATCATTCAAAAATAATGATTATCTTTTAACATAATAAAGCAAAACACCTGTCAGGTCCTATTCGGACTTGTACGACCATGACAACACATATAAATATAATATATATGAAACAAATATAAGGTTTTTTGAGAGTTGAGATGGATATTACTAAGATTCGGATTTTTTTCCAAATCTGCATTGTAACCGTTATCAAATAAATAAATAAATAAATAATTATTATGCCGGTAATCATTCAAAAATAATGATTATCTTTTAACATAATAAAGCAAAACACCTGTCAGGTCCTATTCGGACTTGTATGACCATGACAACACATATAAATATAATATAATATATGAAACAAATATAAGGTTTTTTGAGAGTTGAGATGGATATTACTAAGATTCGGATTTTTTTCCAAATCTGCATTGTAACCGTTATCAAACTTTTACCAATTTTCATGATTCAGGTTCACTGGGTTTCTTTACGCACAGATAACAAAGAATGAAAGGCTCGGTTTGATCACTTAGGTACGAAAGCCTAAAGTAATGAATCAACCTTAGTATTTTTTCTAAACTATTTTGATTTGACTTTGGAAGTAAACCCTGCTGGCATTACAAGGCGTGCCTCAAGAGATATGAAATTGAAAACCAATATTTGGAGTAGTTGGACAAGCTCTATACCCTGACAGGATTGATCTTATACCTTTTAGTTAATTGCCGAGTTCTGCTCTCTCTTAATGACGTCGCCCGATGAACACTCAGCAATCCGAAGCCGTATTGGACTTTTCTTCGCTTTCACAGCATTAATACTGGCCTGAAAAAAATGTTTTTTTTTTATGATTAGTATGTCTACAAATGTTATTATAAACACAAGAGTTTGTTTGTATGTTTGGTATACTTTTACGCTAATACTACTAAACGGATTGGTTTGAAATTTGGTTAATAAAAATTTGGAATAAATAAAAATTCTTTTTATCCATAGTCGTTTTCTAGATCGCATACCGCCCTCGGCCTATAGGTAATACTAGGCATAGGCACTTTGGGAAAGAATGGTCTTCTACGATTACACATTGGTAGATGTAATTGTTGACGCTTAAAAAGTAATGTAATTCTATTTTGAATAAAAACTTTTTCATTTCTATTTTTCATACATTATAACATTTCCTAAGGCATAGACAACATTTACAAGGATAAGAGCTCCAACGCACTACGCGACCAGATCGTCGCGGCAAGAACTCTTGGAGTTCTTACGACATAGGCTAGTGCTTGCACTAGGCGGCCATTTAGCTGCGTTTACGTTCTGGCCGGCTGTGTGCCGCGACCAACAAGATCATCATTATCATTAGCCGGAGGACGCCCACCACTGGACTAGAGATACTACTAAATTAGCGTGTTTGCACTAGCACGGCTGCAATTGTTTTGTGTCTACATGATTGTGTTTCATACCAAGAGTTTTTTACAATAATATTTTTTGAGAGATTCATTCATTAAAGGGCATACCTATACTAGTTCCTTTTTTAGATATTTTTATACAGTTAAAAATATCATATTCCTTTATACCTACATGGAAAGTATGTGATAAACTTTTCCATAATAATAGATATTTTTAAATATACCTAATAATTGTAAATAATTATTGTCTGTTTTTCGCTTTCGTCGTAAGCCAATTAGCGTAAAAGTAATTCTTCTTCAACGTTTAACGGAATAGTGTTGTAGCGCGGCGTGTAGGCTGCCTTATTTTTAGGTGTGCGATCAAGTGCGTGGGAGCCCTAAGAATACACCAACCTTTACATAGACTAGAAACGCTATATCTGAACTGCGCCTTATGTCATACGACGCTAATTGTGTTTATATTTAGATTCATCATTATTTCGCATGATATATGACTTCGCTCTCGCGCTCTTCAGTGTTATGAAAATTTCTATATGACTACGTATCTGTTATACTGTTGTATAGTTTGTCTGTTCGTTACGCGAATGTAATATTGTGTCAAGGTTATTTCATATCTAAATATCCTGTAAAGCTGTAAGATATCTGCTATTGCGAACGTCTGTGGGCATTGGTGATCAGTTACTATGAGCTGAGTCGACGGATCGTTTGCCCTGCATGCTATAAAAAATAAATTGTAAAATAATCTAAAGAAATGTGTGTTTTTCATGTTCCACAAAATTTTATGCGCTTTTTAAAAAGTGATTGAACCCGTACATCAAAGAGATCAAATGTATTTTAGGTACCACCATCGTTTGCAGCCTAATCTGGTATTTCAGCTGTACGTATCATGTAGACTTTTAACTAGGCATACTATATAATATTCAACGTAAGAATGCATTCGTTATTTTTATTCCGCGCCTAGAGCATATCATCATAATTTATAGCGAATGTTCTTAGCATATCATAATAAATACAACAAGTTTACGATCTAAAAGCTGATCCTACTTTATTTCTACACATTGTTCGATCTAATAACATCAAACATACTTAATCAATAATGTTTTAGTACACAGATGAACTCGTAAATATATATTATGGTTATTTGGTAACCGAAAAATGATCTTCAACGAACAAACTAGAGTTAATAATAACTATTGTGTGGATAATATTGAGTGCTGTTGCGAAACACGCATCACAGACTTTACTGCTCGCCTTTACGCTGTCTTAGTAAGGTAGCAACCATCATTCATCATTTAGTTCACCGCTATGTATTTAGCTTTATATGATATGACCTAGGGATCTTCGAAAGAGCTTACTCTTCTCTTCGAGGTCGGCAACGCGGATTGCGGATGTCTGTGGGCATTGGTGATCACTTTAATACTTTTAAACTTTCGCGTTGCATGATTATTTAATTTATGCATACGGGGATTAACGCGAAACATACCTTTTTTTCCTGACGTTTCGACCGGGTCATCCTGTTACCACGGTCGGTGCACCGACCGTGGTCACAGGATGACTCACGATGATCACTTATCACCATCACATCACTCCTATACTTCAAACCTAATTTAAAAAAATGTTTTTCGTAGAATATGTCTGTGGTCAAGTCAAGGCAATTCACACTTTTAACTTACCTGAAGACTGTTACAATAAGATACCAAAAATAGCTTTTTATCATAGAGGCCAAACGAGCAGGTGATTAATGACTACCGCAGCCCATAGACATCCGCAAAATTAGGCGTCTTGCAGATGCATTGCTGGTCATTAAACTTACTTTAATCATCACTGAACATTACTTAATTTGGTCGATCATTTAAAAACTACTTGTTTAGCCACACAGCAGATATTTCTCTTAAAAAACTTTTGTAATATAGATCATTCTCCCCAAATAAATCTGTATTAAAATGTTTTGTAGTCTGAAACTTTTTAGATAACTCCAAGTTAGGACAGCGCCCAAACTCTTTTAGACACAATTTTTTAATTACGCCAACAATTTCCCAGTCGTGATTGCGTCCCAGTTAAAACTTCCTCGAGGGATTAAGGTTTTTATTACTCGTTATCGGGGAAAAAAATCCTCGCAACAAATATCTTAATACCTCTAAGCAGGTAGCTTTAAGAAGTTTCAAAGTGAGCCTCGTCTTTTGAATAAAGCAAAGTGCTTATAGATTTTATGGAACTTAGTCAATTTATTAAAATAGAAGATTAATGAAAGTGTTATCAGTATGGTATGTCCGCAGAAGTGGTACTCTTACCTACTTCCCAACTGTTCCATTGAATTACAAACCCTGAGGCATGTAACCCGAAAATTATGCGTAGAAACACCTACTTGTTGATGAGTCAGACGTTGGATTATTAGAATGACGGAATAGAGAATGTATTTACGTACTTACGCCGTCATTTTCCTATTCCAATGAAACGTTCGTTTAATGTGCTCAGAAGCAAGACGATGTACCACCAACTTCACGGCTTTGACGACCCGGGATTCGAACCCGGGACAGGGCATGTGTAGTTAAACATCCACTGGACCAAGAGGTTCAAGTAGGCAATTAATAACTAGAAAACATAATTCCGTAGCTCGTCCACGTCTGGGGTGTCCTCTTATCGAATTTGTCAATTTGAATTCGAAACTTTTCCATTTAACTTTTGGATACCAACTTGCAAACGTTCTTTTGGACAGTTTTTTTGCCGGATTTCGGTGTTAAAAATGAAATTGTCGCGGTAATTTCATTTAAACGAGCTGCCCCGGGGTTCCGTAATTTGTCATATTTACGGCACTTGCAAACAACGACCAGTGACAGATGGACATTTGAATTATTAATTGAATAACGTTTGTGAGGTTCGCGTGTTGAATCAAGGAGACATTGCATTAAGGGCGACAGCACACGATGCTTTTAGCAGCGGCGATCGGCGATTTTGCGACATTGATGCTGCATCAGAATAGCGCGATTTACCGACTGCTCCGATGCTCGATACGTAACAGTCGCAGTCTCTTTACCACTATATCGCCGCGTCCCGCGTTTTTAAGTGTGTACTGGGGAGCGACTTGACGCTGCATTCAGCTTTTAAAAAGCGTCCCAATCGTATGTGCTGTCGCTCTTATTGGACCGGCACGACCGGGGTAACTCTCGCCCACAATATATCCCATGAAGTGACTGCTGTAATGGGGCGATGCGTGCGGCTTGTGTTACCGGTGGCCCCTGGAAGGACAACTCATTTGCACAAACTCTCGTCGATAGCTATTCACAGGCTCCGACTGCTCGTTAATCCTCCTAAACAAAGAAAAATTATTAAATAAACATACTTCTAATTAAAGTTTTTAAGAGCAATAAATGCAATGTAGCCCACATTGCATCAGCTATAGTCCTGAAATTGGCTCCGATTTCGCAAAAATAATGAATAAACATACTTACAATTGATGTTTTTATGATCGGGCTATATTGCATCAGCGATAGTCCTGAAATTTGCTCCGATTTCTCGTTTGTCTCCTAATACTATAAAGAAAAAAAAAAAGAAAACTTGGCACGACCGGGACGTCTCTCGCACACATAACACCACTGCAAAGTAACCACTGTACCTAATATCCTTCTCCAAAAGGTGACTACTCAGTAATTGATTATGATTTCCTAAAAAATCGTAATCCTGATATTATGTGGTGCCTATATTAATATTTAATCACTAATGTACCTTTATCATTTATAATCGCTAACATGTTTTTATCACGTAACCATTACAACCAACGCCTAGATTTAATTTAGTCACGCCATGTTATTAACTTAATAATTTAACTTTTGAGTAACTGAATTATTGCACATTTTGACTGCCTGTTTTATTTTTTTTATATTAGTCATAATACTTTTATAAGACAATGAAAGGACAAAGAAAATTTTGAAAAACACCAATCTAGTAACCAGCCAAAACGGTCTCAACTCGGATTTTGAGTATGTTCCACTTCGAACCGAAGTGACAACGCAACTTCAATTTCATAACAGAATTGGACTGGTATAACCCTTGAGGTACCTTCCGCTCACACATGTAAGCGTGAAGACAGCATAGATACCTATTAAGTTATAGCACTGTCATCACTGCCATAACCTAATAACTATCCTAAATTGTTTTAAACTTTCACGATTTATATTCATTCATATTTATATACTGTAAACGGGACTTCATCGCGGTATAAAATCTAAATATTTACATGGACTCTCGACGTTTCGGCCGTTGCATTACGGCCGAAACGTCGAGAGTCGAGACTTCGATTTTATAACGCGATTAAGTCCTGTTTACAGTATATCAATATAATAGCTATCCTGTATCGTATCGTGCGATGTGTATGTTATCAGTGACCCATTAGGGGTGAGGAGGAAAGTAGATCATTTGTATTAAAACTATGCGGATGTATATGGGCGTCGGTATAGTCGCCCAAAAAACTCCGACTGAAAAGCTACCTTTTAAAAAAAAGTACTACAGGAATCCATCTTGGTCTTCATTGAAAGGTCTGTCACTTATGGCAGAG
This sequence comes from Calycopis cecrops, assembly GCA_001625245.1. Classification (NCBI taxonomy): domain Eukaryota; kingdom Metazoa; phylum Arthropoda; class Insecta; order Lepidoptera; family Lycaenidae; genus Calycopis; species Calycopis cecrops. The sequence goes on from LUGF01040138.1 coordinate 207,559, forward strand.
CTTATAATAATACTTAGTGTCTAACGTCCACTTAACAAATATAATAAAAAGAACTTTCGTGAATAAAATAAGCAATTCAAAAAGCAGTTAGCGAATCACGAGAACTTAGGAGTGGAATCTAACAAAACTAACTTCTAGGTCTGAGCGGGGATCTGTCTTTAACATTGTAAGAACTAAGTGAACATTTAACCTCGCCGGGAAGACTTATCGAGTTGTTTAAACATATAAATTACTTTGCACGTGGATACTTTATACTATGTACGTATATAGGCTTGCTTGGAATTTTTGTCCGCCGACAAAAATGTATGCAAAGTACCGCGTACTTTTAATCCCTCATTTGCGTTACTCGATATACTACTCGATATTTTAGCGGACAAAAAAGTCCGCGGACAAAAATCCCTCGTCTACGAAGGCAAATATCGACAAAGACATCCGCAGAGAGATAAACAGATGCGTTGCCCTCCTTTCTCCTCCCACCTTTTTGGGCCACCGGCTACTTACACATCTACTTGCTAAGAACTATGAAATAGCTATCCATGTCTTTTTATAGGTACAGGACAGTGTTTCCTGATTTGTGCTATGCCCACCCCCAAGGGTGCGCCAGATTACATCTGGTGTTTATGTACATGATTTGAAATTACTTCCAAAAAGCTGAAAACAGGTTTTATAATTTCGTAAACAAAAACTATCCCATTTGTTGATGGTATGTATTTAGTTAAATGAAAGTGATGTCATTCCTATTTATCATTAATATAATTGGTACACAATTTATAATAAAGGGGAAATCCTAGAAATTGTATATCTACGCAAGCTTGAAGTCTTTCTTGGGAATTTCTTGGTCTAAGTATGTTATCGTGTCTTCTGGTTATCCATATGTATCCAAACATCATTGACAATGTTATGTATAAAGGTGACGAAGCTTACATTGCAAATAACAATGAGCTGCAGTGAAGCTCTTTAGATATATTACACTCATGATCGCGGGGATTTGAGCAGTAAATTATTTAAGGTAATAGCCGAGATAGTAATGTAGACGTTATTAACCACCGCGTGGGATATATATTACATCCGCTTCACACTCGCTGGTATTCCTGAATTCATGGCCTGGGGCCAACCATCCGCTTTTATTGCATTATTTTTAACGAGCCACCGTTGAGTCCAAGTGTTTCTGTTATGACGTTAATGTAGAGATCTGTGTTAGAACCGTTTATCTTGCTGCTTTGATGGTGCAATAACTATTAGTGTGTTATTAATTGAGCGTTAGCATTTTGAGGCATTGAGACTGGATCAGGAATATTTATTTTATTACGGACAATTTTATAACATAGTATCTATAAAAAAAAGGCTTTCTACGGTAGATTTCTAGATAAGGATAAAATATGATCATGGATATCCAAAACAAAATCTAAGAAAATTAATGAATTAAAATTTAATGATGAGAAGTATTTATTGAGAGAATGTAAGTTGCGGAGTTCGTAGATGGTATCCGAGAAGAGTCGGTATAACATCTATTCGTTCGCAGGTATGATATGATGATGTACCTATTAAGAAAAATATATGTCAGGATGTAGGTATGTGTCAATTTACCTAGAGATATTCGAGAGCTTATTCATGTCTCAAAGGTCGGCAACGACGGCTAGACCTCTGGTGTTGCGAATGTCTGTGAGCGTTGGTTATCACTTAACATGTGGCCCAACTGTTCATTTGTCCCCTATGCTATAAAGAAGGGATAAAATCTTGGGAATGTCAATGCTTTAAAGTGATTATAATAATTCATCTAAAAACTTCAGAGCAAGTTGTAGCTCTGCAGCATCAGCATACACAATATTCAAACTCTTCACAGCATATTTCCATTAAATAATAAATCCAAGATAGACGAAATGAAAGTAATTTTAAAATTTCCTTCATTTTTGCGGCTGCCATGAAAATGCATCGCAGACTTATTGAGTGCCGTTAATATGCTTTTCATTCTTGGTCACAGTAAGTAACCCGTTCCCTAAGAGGATTACTTCAAGCCTGAACTCAACACAAGATAGCTGGCAGATTCTTTCGTTGCTGCTGCAATTTCCACACTCAGATTTTTGCAGCATAAAACTTAGTTTCAAAACGTTATAGATTTTAATCTTGGTTGGGATACACTGGATTTTCCAACACTACGGAAATTCCCACTCGCTTACTAGATGTTTATAAAATAGGGTATTTCCGAGTCAATTTTGGTATTATTTTATAAACAATTTTATGTAACGTAAGCTGGTTCACACTATTATGTTACATAGATAGGTTTATTTTTATTTGACCAACATTCTGTTTATTGCAAGTCATACGTCCCGAAACGTAACTTTTATAAACCACACGAAACACGACATCGGAACGTCATAAAAGTGACATGAAACGCAGCAATTACTTTTTATTAGAATAAGGTCGTACAGGAAGTACTATCCTTTTTAGGATTCCGTATCTTAAAAGGAAAAAAACGGAAGATCACTTTGCTGTCCGTGTGTCTTTACGTCTGTCAATACATTTTTATAATATAGAGCGATTACTAGAAATATATTGGGTTAATGCATAACTAGATTTACTTGTGATCGTGTTACAAAAGAGCTTGTCCAATGGTTTATGATTTAGCGACCGACTTCAAAGATAAATTGGCCCAAGATCTGATGACGATTTCTCTGTGGGATGTCCGTTCGAGAATGTTGTCGTAACACTTGCATGACTTCATAATCGTCAGCCTTTCTTCGTCCGACTGCAAGTTTTATTAAAAAAAAAAACCAGGCCAAGTGCGAGTCGGACTCGCACACCGAGGGTTCCGTAGGAACGGGAGGTGTGAGCAAAAGTATTAGAGGTTGAGAAAATTACATTTCCCTGCGACAAGTTGACAAACTTACATATGCGGGTGCTTGCATACATTTAGTATGAAACGAACTACATGCATAAGTTGGTAATGATTTTTCCAGTGATATAAATTTTATTTAACAATTTTTAGATTTATTCCTATATGTATACTGTAAGGTCTTAACTTCTTGCCAAATTTCAGAATTCTAGCTCAACGGGAAGAACCCTATAAATTTTCGAAAAAGTGCGTTTTTATACAAAATTTGTGCATAAATGGCTATAACTTTTTATTGCGTTAACTTAGAAGTCTGATTTTTTCAAGGCATCAAGACGTAATTGACCTCCGTATTTGACAATTTCAGCTTAATCCCTTCACGCGTTTTAGAGAAAAAGGTCTTGACAGACGTACAGACAGACGGACAACAAAGTGATCCTATAAGGGTTCCGTTTTTTCTCTTTGAGATACGGAACCCTAATAATTATTATGAAGCTTGGTTACAAGCTCAGTAATATACGTAGTCAGTATTATTTTAAAATATATTTATAAACTACAAACTATTATAAGTACAACTTTAATTGATGCCCATTATTGTGTATTAAATGGTTAACCTAAATTGGGCATAGCATACCTAATACTAAAGTGACATTGACTAATATTGTCAAGAATTGAACCTGATGAGGTGTATATGTAACAGTTAGACTCGTGAAGTGCCGGCTATGCTGCGGAATTTGGAGCGGCTTGTAAAATGCTTGATGGGGCTAATGAACGTACGTCACATAGGGCAATCCACATAAAATTACACATAAAGATATCAAGACAAACAGAAAAGCCTGTGTATTAAGTGATCTGTCTGCTTATTTGCCTCTTATAAAGCAAAAAAGAAGGCAAAATTTATATGAGAAAACATCACGACAATAAAGTCACTGGTAAAAGCAACTGTATAATGGA
>LUGF01040138.1:220059-235144 GCA_001625245.1 Calycopis cecrops
CGTTAGTTTAGTTTATTTTTCGCTCACTTATTTTTTTACCGCTCAAGTTATTAATACAGTATCTCATCGGCAGTCGCTCAGTTATTTTTTATTCGCTCGTTTTATTATTCCCCTATTATTTTTGTAATTTTGAACCCTATGTATATCTCAGTTTGGCTGAATAATGACTATAATATGAAACAATATTAATGATGTCAGTAATGTACAAGTTTGGCCCGTATTAAAACCGTCCAATACTACTAAAGAACTTTTGATGTCAAAAAGTTACAGTAACAACCACACATTTTTTACATCCTTTCTCGATCATTTTGCCTTTTGCTTTTATAATTTACTGTCAAAGTGATGAAGTACTCGCTAACGAAGGCATTAGTTCGTCGCACGGATTTAGATCCTTTTATATCCGTTAATGAGATGTATCTATAAGGATCGAGATCGAAATGTGAGCCCTTCGCTGAATGGGTGATTCATAAGAATAAAGGTGAAATCCGAGGAGGCAATCTCCCTGCCCAGTGACGCGGACGAAACGTATTCAGCCATCTAATTGGGCGAAAATTACTTCGCAAGTACTGCTTGGTTAGTGCTTAGGCAATAATGTTCCCATCTCCCCTTATCTGGACTATTAAACGGCGATTGAGTATCTTCTATCAACGTCCGGACTTTTAATTGCACATGGAACATTTAAGTCTCAAAAGATTTCATTCCAACAATGCTGTCACATAACATTCTCACATAACATTTAACTAATTTTATAAATTTTGTTTATTTGTTCGCGTTAGAGGGGGGTCCGTGATAATTGAATTTTCTTCATCAGCATCAGCCTGCTTTCGTCCACTGATGGATACAAGCTTCCCCGAGGAGGACGGCTTTCCTGTAAATAAATTACCTAAACCTGGCTGAACAGATTTGGCAAGGGAGTAAAGTTTTCTTAATCTAGATTTGGCAAGGGAATAAAGTAGGAATTATCTTTTTGTTTTCGTTTTTATTCACCAAATGGTGATGTTAACTAAGAGCGTTCCTTTTTTATAGTACCTTGAAAATACCGAGATGAAAAATAGATGTTGGCCGACACTCAAACCTACATATATATGCACACAAAATTTGGTAATTGAAAATGGTATGGTAAAAATGGTAAATGGTAAAAAATGATAACTAACATTGTGACACGAGAATTATATAAATGTATAGAGATTGGCAGAATGACAGAAAACAGAATAAAATCGTTATATCAAGGGAGGCCCATATTATATTTTGATATAACGGCTTCATTTTCTTTTGTAATATTTTTTTTATTAGAAACGTTATACGCAGAGGAGCAATAGGATATTTTAACGCTTGCATTACAAAATTATGTAGACTACTCAAATCTTGGATTACTATTATACGCATTGTACTATTCGCATTGTAGTACATGAAATGGATATTTTTATTTAGTTGCTTTTTGGTAAGCAACGACGCCCGTGGACATCCTGCAGCACGGTTGCTGCAGCCTGCACAGGTAGGATGCCCTCCTTTCTTCTTCCACTTATATGGGTCACCGGCTACTCACACACCGCACGAAACGCGACAGCACTGCTGTCACTTAACGCCGGTGTCGTGAAGCGAGGGGTACCGCACCGGTCGTGCCGGCCCAATGGCAGCCACTACCTCTTACGAATTATCATCATCAATGTGGTGAAAAATACCTACACAGCATGGTGATTATACGACCGCGGTAGTAACAAAAACCCCGTGCATGCATGATATTTTATCATCAAATATATTTATAAAGGGCCCAGTTAGTATATTTTATTAGTTTACACAGTGAACGCCAGATGAACGGACACAACACATAAAAGTATCACTAATAGTTTTATATCCCTGCAACACGTGTTCATATTTCTATGACATACTCGTTTCTGACTACAACGGAAGAAGTAATGCATTCCTCTTCTATGCTTGGCAAACATGTTGATTTACCCGTAGGTATCAATTACATCTAGTTTTTTAGCTATAATAGTCCGGTCAATTTAGACATTTGAAATAACAAAAATTCCCGGAAAGCCAAATTTTGGTGGAGACCTATAGTTTGCCATTACAAATCAAGTTTTAAAAGTCCCCATCGATCCTATGTGTGCTTAAAAAGTTATTATAGGTCAAAGGTCAAAGTTTGAGGTTTTTTTGATTTTATCATATATCAATATGACTCTTAGAATCGCGATATCTCAGGAATGGTAACTGTTAGGAAAAAAATCATTGATACCATTTTTGTAGATAATTTTAAGATCTACAACTTTTGTTTGAAGTTTTCTTTGATAAAAGTTACCGTTTTGAAGCAAAATCCAAAAAACCTCAAATTTTGCCACGCCATTTCTCATATTCAAATTAAGTTAGTAGTAGTTGTCAAAAAAGCTAAGATAGCGGATATTTAATGAACTTGTGACTACTATTCCGGTTTGATTGGTGTATAGCTGATGTTAGTGCAATTATGGGTATTGGAAAAGTAATCTTTGAGGTTTCTGTTGTCATTGAAAAAGGATTCTGTAATCTATATATATAAAACTCAAACGTGACATAGCCATCTATCAACGCACAGCCCAAACCACTGGACGGATCAAGCTGAAATTTAGCATCCAGGTAGATGTTACGACGTAGACATCCGCTATGAAAGGATTTTTAGAAATTCAACCCATAAGGGGGTGAAATAGGGTGTTGAAGTTTATATGGATTTCTTAGAAATTAACGCGGGTGAAACCGTGGGGCACAGCTAGTGAATATATAAAACTGATGGTAAAGCGAATACACGCTAGTATTATGTAGAAGAGACGTCGGTTGTCACGTCACACGTCAGCGTAGGACATGCCGAGTCGTCGCGTCCGGTTAACGGGACCGTTTCCCTTGCTATTTGTATATTGCGACAAGCTGCTACGCGTGACTTAGTCGGACATTTTTGCACTGATGGTAATAGAAGGAATACATTGTTACCTACTTGAAGCAACCAACTAATATTAGCGCTATTCTGAAAGTAGCTACTGTAAAAAACCGATAAACCGGTATTAGAGTAGGCTCCCGTATCGCCGATAGCCGCGGCCATAATAGGTTCATCAGTGAGCCCGATGGAAAACATAACATGTCTTAAACAACGGATTCAATCTGAAGCGAATAGGAAGAAAGTGCTTGCAAATTTGGTTTGTTGCTCGAGTTTTGCAGACGTCTATGGGCGGCGGTAGTCATCTACCAACTGCTCGTTTGCACCTTATCCTATATAAAAAAAATTGCATTGTTAAATCAAATATCAATATGCTAAAAGGTGTATGTACACATATCCTAAAGGTTTAAAACCTTAAAAATTTTCTTGTATATTTAAAAGATGGATCTCGTCACTATTCTTTCATTAAATGCAGAGATGTTAAATGAGTAGTTGATTTCCTTACTACCCACGTTAATAAGCACTGCGAAATAAGATTAGATGATTTATTAGCCTACCTACATAAGTAATGTATAATTTAGTTTCTCTGGTGTCCCAGACGAAATAGACCGACTAAAGCAAATAGCGGCATTTGAAGGAAATAACTTTTCTAGGAAATGAAAGGCCTGTTCGACTTCGATATTTCGGGTGAGGGGCCCTGCTATTTCTGTTCTATAACAATAATTATTTGTACCATCCATTTCGAACGTCATCATATATCTTCATAATTGTCATAGTTTGTTCATATGTTATTTATGTTGCCTTACATATCGTGATATATCTTTACTAGGCGTTACTTGCGACATTGCTCGTGGACAGGAAAAAACTTTGATACATAGAAAATCATATCCATTTAAAATTATGTATCAAAATTTTATTATTATTCTAATTTTGTCTTTATTTTTATTATTATTATTTTAAGAATTTATGCAATGACAAATGATATTCACAATTTTATTGACTAAAAGTAATAATCAAGATTTTTCTTTTTCAGGTAAATTTAATTTCACCTGTCTACATCTCCGCCCGATGTGCACGGAGGCCGTCGCTCCCGTGTGGGACATTCGATTGGATGACGCATTAACCTTGTCAAGAATCACTCGTCACACAGAGGTCAGTTTTTGTAGAATGAAGCAACATTATTTCTTACTAAGCAACATTTTTCATATGTATCAACACATCTATACATACATAATGTGTATAGGTATTATAATGTCTATAATAAAGCCCAAACCTAGAGATGTGATTCATTTGTCCTAAAGTGTACCACAAAATGGGATTGGGTATGGGATAGTTTAAAGTACCAAGGATTTTTTTTGTTTTGTAGCCATACTAGATAAATCAATCGAAATATAATTATTTTTATTAAAATTAAATTTAAATTTGCTTCATATAAAATACCATGCACATGTTGTATCCAAGAAAGCTTATTTAACATAAAGAACGTTCAATTTAGAATAATGTGTAATCTGTCAGGCATCAAGGGGTATGTAATCACTATGTAAAAGCTATTTCTACTGTAAACACTCTACTTGTAAAACACAATATTTCCTGTTTGCATCAATTCGATTCTCTATCATGTACATATGTCCTTCTTCAAAGAACATCAAATCAATCAAATGTCGGAATCAGATAATAATCAAACCATTTGAAAGGAAATTGCTCATAATAGCCTCACTAACAATAGGGTTGCCAATCACAATCGGAATTCGGCGGCCCTGTAGAAGTACTAATGTTACGTAAGTATGTAGTCCGTTATTTTTTGATGGATATTTTGGTGCTAGTTAGCGCACTATTTTTTATTTTATGGGGCAAAAGTGAGGAAGGAACCCTTTAGATATTACTTATTACCATTTGGAACAACTAAAGTTTCGTCACTCTATCCTATCAATGGGTGGGTTTGTGATTTGGTAATCAAGGAATTTGTAGACAACAGTTATATTGTTAAAGGTAGTTCCATTGCTCGGATCGAGCCGATCGAGATCGAGCAAACGTTAGGGCTACGTTAACACGGTTCGTTCAGTTTGTGAGAATAAAATTTCCCAATTTTAGAAGGCTGGCTCGCACTTGTTTTTGCCATCCCCAGGTTGTTAGTAAAGTTTTTGACTACACGATTGCCAACCGACTACTAAACTGCGAAGCAAAAGCTAAAACAAGCAATATCTTAAAATATAATCTGTAACAATATCTATAAAATTGTTGTTATAAAGAGAAACGTAGGATTCTTTCTCAACAGCTAAACTGAGTTTGATCTCAAACCCCCTGGGTAATACGAGCCGTGTTAGCCTTGTTAGCTCTATTACTGGAACTTGCCAATAGCCTATATTACGATACTATTAAACTAATTGTCTAGTATTCCCTAGAGTGCCTTGCAAACATTGTTTTTTAAATAGTGTTAAAGGAGGCGAACTAGCAGCATGACTGTATGAGCCTTTTGTTGAGCATCGACTTTCATAGATAATCGTTATACAGACATATAAATTGTCCTCATTATCTCCTAGCACTTATGCAGCATAGCATAGTACTTAGTAAGATGTGGTGCAACGCTGCATGCATGCATGATTGCAGCCGAATTGGGCCAGCACGAACGCGTCATCTCTCGCTTATACGACATATATGTATGTGTAGTGACAGTTGTGCTGTTGCGTTTTGACGTCTAAGTACCGAGCGACCCATGGAGGGAAGTGGAGCAGGGAGGCAAGTCTAACATATGCGGATGTCGATGGGCCTTGATAGTCATGAAAGTGGCTCTGACTGTTCGTTTTCCCCCTTATACTAAAAAAATATAAATTATCATGTGAGCAATAGCCACGACCGGGGAAGTACGCCGGTCGTTGCTGCCTATATTGAAACCATATAGGGTAAAACCCGGATAGATGCCGCACTTTAAAAAAATGCTCTTTTATTGAAAATGGGTAATAGTTATTTTTTTATTCTAATTATATACGTATAGATAGTTTATTAGTCTTTCATAGTAGACTATTTTTTAACATGTAAATATTATGAATTTTGAGTAAATCCTGTTTTACTGGACCTCTAAAGAATGGGATAGTTGCCTACTATGGCGGATAGGATAGGATAGGTAGCCTAAATTTAAAATTACTTCTGGGGATACTTGCCTCATATGAGAATAGATGCTTGGCTATGTGCTTTTCAAATAAAAAATAACTTGTATAATTTGAATAATCTGCTTTTATTATTACTGTATTAAATAATAGAAACAGATTATAAATATATTAAACTAAGCTAATTTTCTTTATTAATTCTTTATTAAATTAATCTTTTATTAAGTAATAATTAAACTTAAACTATAAATTTATAATTACAACAAAAATATTTTACTGTTGAGTAAGTGTTTATTTTATTTAAGATATTTTTTTCTATTGTATAGGGTAGCAAACGACCAGTCGAAACCATTTTCATAATTACCGACGCCTGTATAGAGGCTATACGGATGCGCTGCCCTCCTTTCTTCTCCCACCTCCAATGGGCCACCGGCTACTTACACACCGTACGAAACGCGACTGCACAGCTGACACTTTACGCCGGACTCACGTAAGCGAGCGGTACCTCCCCGGTAGTGCCGGCCCAATGCGGCTACATGCAAGCATGCAGTGTGACACTACCTCTTACTAAAGTAAAATTAGTAAAGTAAAACCAAAACCACCAAGAAAAATCTCTCTTTTCTCGTTAAAGGTTATGCTTACGGATAGTTGCCCTTAGTTGCCCCAGGGCAACTATCCGCAAAAAAAAGTGGAGCAACTATCCTTTTTGATACGGATACTTGCCCTTTTTATTTACTAAATAAATAAGAAATATTTAACTATAAAATGTAACAAACAGTGCAATTTAAGCCCAAGTGCATGCAAAGAAACCAAAATTTTACTGTAATTGTAATCAGTAATAAAATTATTTAACATAGAACACTCACTAATTTCATTCTGACGCTCGTCAACGTATCACCGCGGAAGATTTTCGTTCACACAGACAATACACATGCGTCTACTTTAACGGCTTATGCGGCACTGAGGCCTGTGCAGGGGACACTTTTGAATGTGATCAAAAACTAACACTATCCACAAGCGTAACATTTGAAACTGAGGCAACTATCCCCTCGAGGCGACTATCCGGGTTTTACCCTAATATTATTTATTATATTTCTGTATGCATAGACACTTCAAACTTTCCGTCAAATAAGAATAGCAACACCAAATGCTTATCGATTGAAAATATGCAAACACAATAATAAATTAAAATGATACGGGAATTAAAAACTGGCCGCTCATGAATAAATATAAGCTCGCGGGAAGCTAAAAGGAAAACTTAGAGGAAAGGCGAACGGGGAATTCTTTCCTGGTTTTAATGAGATCGTCAATCAGCCGTGAGCGCCTCTGTTACGCCTCTGTTATGCCTCCCATTGTGCAGGTGTGTATTGTGATTGAGAAGTTTATGGTCTTAACCCTTACCGATTTACTGTGAGTACAAGGAATTTGTGATTGTTTCGTTGCTAAAAAAATAATACAGCGTTGAGTGTGGCCTGATTCGTGATTCATGCTATTAGTAAAATTTTAGTGACTAGATATTTTTTTATTACAATTTACAATTCTGTTACTAACAGCTATAATAGTCAACACATCCTACTAATATAACAAATGCGAAAGTTTGTATGTTTGTTTGTTTGTGACTCCTTCACGCAAAACTGCTGAACCGATATTCATGAAATTTGGCACACACATACAGATTATCTTGGATTAACACATAGTATAATATATATTTATACCCCGAATCCGCGTTCCTAAGGGATGCCATGGGATGATTTTTACTTTCCACGGAGTCAAAATTTACGGGTGAAACCGCGGGGCGCAGCTAGTACATAGAAAAATAAATAAATAATTAACACTTATACAAACAGCAATATGTTGTTGCTTGCAAGAGAAAGAGACAATCTGTCAATCAAATCCAAATCCAGCAAGCTCAAGCAAAAAATACTCTGATGGTCTCAATATCTATGCCGATAGTCGGTTAGCAACCAGTAAAACGATTTCTTGATTCTGCAACATTAGAAATCCCGACTTAATATTTATTGTCAGCATAGGATTAATATGTTTTGATTTTATATTTTTATCATATCAAAAGAGAATGCAAATTTAAACAATATTAGAGTCACTAACATTATTTGTGCATATTTAATATTATTTTGATAACTTTAACTTTTTTAATACAATATAAGGGGGCAAACGAGTAAACGGAGCTATTTTCATGACTATCGACGCCCATAGACATCTACATAGAGGTTATACAGGTGCGTTGTCCTCCTTCCTGCTCCACCCTCCATTGACCTGCAACTACTACTAAAACTAACGCCGAACTCCTCAAAAAATTATACAACCCTTCTTGAGCAAAATCATTTTTATCCGATTCATATTTTATTTTAGGGAAAACGTTACTAAAACTCTTCTCACTTATTTAAGTGACAGGTGACGTTTTATTTGAATTTACCAAATTTCTCGCGTATATTTTGTTTTTATTAAGTTTGGCGTTTTGTCGAGTTGCAATTTTTTCATAATACCCCGGTAATTGGATACGTCAGCGCGATAAACCTCTTTTGTTTATGAATAACAAGTTTTCCGTACAATTGGCCTGAAACTGTCACCAGCTCAACCACAAAATAATTACAAATTGGATCCATTTTTAGGGTTCTGTATCTCAAAGAGAAAAAACGGAACCCTTATAGGATCGCTTTACTGTCCGTCTGTCTGTACGTCTGTCAAGCCTTTTTTGTCTAAAACGCGTGAAGAGATTAAACTGAAATAGCCAATATATAGCCAATTATGCACAAATTTTGTATGAAAACGTATTTGTCGAAAACCAAAAACCTATCGGGTACTTCCCGTTGACCTGGAGCTGTGAAATTTGGCAAGAAGTAAGAACTTATAGCACATATATAGGAATAAATCTGAAAACTAGTAAATTATGAGCAACCGCTTATATAAGTTTGTCAACTTAAATGGCAGGCGTAAAGTTACAATAATTGAAAACCATGCATTACGTTTGGATTACGGAACCCTCGGTGTGCGAGTCGGACTCGCACTTCGCCGGTTTTTTAATTGCGTAATTGTTTATAGAAATATAGTCAGACCAACTTGTTTGCGTTTCTTTACGCGAGAGGACCTCCCTGGTCGTGCCGGCTCCATTCGGCTGCATGTAAGCATGGCACCTCCTACTTACCGTTTACACAACGTTGACCATTTTGCTGGCCGCCTGTTTAGAACTCTACTCGAACACAATAAGTGGAGGTTAGTTAATTGTAGCATATAAGTATACTTAATACATGCTTTTTATTTTGGTGGATCTCGCTTGCATAGCTGATAGCAGTGGTTTTAACATGAAATAATAATATGATCCTTTGTCATTTCCGCGATGTAAAAAGGACCATGGTAAGCATGTTATGTCATCATAATTATAATTAATTATGTTTATGTTAATTAATTAAAACACGAGACGTTAATGATACATCATTGCGACGTCAACGTGCGTACTCTAAATAGCATTGTTCATTGTTCATTACATACAAAGATGTTTTGTAACTCGCTCTTCAGGTCTGGATGGGAGACAAGTCATTATACAATTGTCACAAAATCGTCATATCTCTTAATTTTTTTCTATTATTTATAGTAGGTATAAGAGGACAAACGACGACGTCCGCATAGAAGTTATACAGATGCGTTGCTCTCCTTCATCCTCCCTCCTCTATGGACCAAATTTGTTATGTTAAATAGTAATGTGGAATAAAAAATTTGTTTATTTAAAAGATTTATAAAGGTATGATGTTACTACATTGTACATTACGATTCGCGTCACTTAAGTTGCATATTATTGAAAGCCGTTCTAATATAATGTGCAAACTTAAGACAAGTATCGTATAAGTGCATAAGTGGTACCCGATGATTTCGAGTCCAAACATACCTCTGGGCTCCAGAAGGCTATATAGGCCTATGCTAATAGCATTGTGGAGTTCAGGGTGGTTTTGGCATAGGTTGTATCTATGTACTTGGTACAACCTATGCTCAAATCAAATAGTAACTATTAATAGCCTATAATAAAAATAAAAATATGTAGTTGTGTGAAATTTAACAACAATGAAGCACATCTATAATTTTAGGCTCGGTGTCATAAACCACATCAGCCACGGCTAAGTATAGCATAAGTGAGGGCTTAGGTCACGGTGTGCTATAAACATTATTACATTTCAGATACTGGAAGTTCCAATTTAGACGACAGGTATTTAAAATTTTAAAAGAAAATATTACAACAGTGTATTTTGTCGTTCTAATATATATCTACGTACTATTGTGGCTTTTACATTACATAGTACTTTTTCATAATACCTTATTAAGACATTCGTATAGAGGCTATACATATGCACTGCTCTCCTTTCTTCTAACACGTCCATGGGCTATCGGTTACTTACACCCCGTACGAAACGCGACAGCACCGCTTTCACTCGTGTAAGCGAGAGGTACCTCCGCGGTCGTGCTGGCCCATTTCGGCTGCATGCAGTGTGTCATTGCCTCTTTCTATATTTATATGGATTTACATATTTTAAACTACTTAATTAAAAACTAGGTTCCGCCCGCAGCTTCGCCCCCGTGAATTTCGTCTTACTATTAATTGTAACATAATATAAGTAAACCTTCCTCTTGAATCACTCTATCTATTAAAAAAACCATCGAAATCTGCATACATACAAAAAGGCGGCGTAAACCGACTTTGTTTTATACTTTGCAGTGATTTTCACGCGTTGTTTTGTAAAAAATAATTCTGATTCCGTTGTTATTAGCAATAATGCATAATATAAAATGTATGACAATTTCTCCAAATGTAAAAGCGTACAAAAACATCGAAACGCGCCTATACAGGATAATTTACTTGACATTTAGATGAGATGTTGAATAAATAAGGGTAAGTGACCTGTCAGGAGCAGAGTGCGCGATGATAAATCATGCAGACAATAAGTCAGGCGACATGCTCGTGTAATGACGCTAATGATAAATGATAAGAGCAACAACAACAACAAAAACAACAAATTACAATTATTCCATTTTGACGACTTGGCTTGTAGTTTGTAACTTGCTTGTTGCTTGTAGTAAGAGGTAGTTCCACGTTGCATGCATGCATATAGTCAAATTGGTGGATCGGGGAGGTACCTTTATCTTACTCGAAATTGGCGTTAATTGACAAGTGTGCTGTCGCGTTAAGTGCGGTGTAAGTAGCCGGTGGCACATGAAGGTGAGAGGAATAAGGGTAACGCATCTGTATAGGGTATAAGCGAGTGTCTATGGGCGTCGGCAGTCATTAAAATGGCTCCGACTGCACGTTTACCTCCTTATACTATAAAAACGGTATATGTTATGCCAATGCTTCCGAATACCTCTCAGGTCATACATAATATTATGTATTTAATAACAATATTCATTTCACAAATAGCCAACTACAGTTTTTACAATCCGCAAAAAAACATCGTAAGAGTGCAACGCTATATATAAATATATAACATGTTATTATATGTCTTTTTATTTAATTGGGGGCAAACGAGCTGTCGGGTCATCGAGATGTAGGTGATCTCCGACGCCCACAGACTGCAACACCAGTAGTTTTAGCCTAGCCATGGTTGTAATCGATTAGTCCAAAACATTTTTGCACAATGTCGTAAAAAATCTTGTAAACATAAAAATACAATAATAAAAAGCATAACCAAAGGCCGGACTCGGCTCATGCGTTGCCACTCTCAAATCGAATCCACCCAATGGGCCATTGTTATCCCACAAAAAGCAATAAACATAGCCGTCTTTACACCTGTTTTGAGACAAAGATAACTTCTGACACTGTTGTTTGGCTGCAATGCAGATATCACTACATAGTATAAAACAAAGTCGCTTTTCGTCGTCTGTGTGTCTGTATGCTTAGATCTTTAAAATTACGCAACAGATTTCGATAGGTTTTTTTAATAGTGATTCAAGAGGAAGGTTAATATGTATAATAACTCCATTTTCGAAGTCCAAAATCCACGCGGGCGAAGCTGCGGGCGGAAGAAGTAGTATTATATCCGACAGTAAAATATGTCTTAGACCGTGAATACTTCTCTGGACTTTTGTTTATATAAACCAATATACCGTACGTAGGTAGGTACATAGGTAATTTCAGACTTTGATCGACATGGAACCAAAATAGAAAATTAACCTATTTGTTTTATATTTCATTTTCAATTAAATTATTTTTAATTTTATTTTGGTTAATTTTTTTTAACAAATTATGCTAAATTATATGATGGCCATTTTAGAGTAAAAGTAATATAAATATTATATCAAACGGGAATATTCCGCAACTTTATGTACTTCAGTGACAAATATTAAGAAAAAAATCAAAAACCGGAGTCTTAAAGCAAAAGTAATAATTAAAAAATCCTCCAAACTCAGCAAGGAGTTTCCAAATGAAAAGAAGCAAGAAGTAATAACCTTATGTACCCTTGAAGATTGGAAGTTGAGACGTAAAAGCGGAATCATCAAAGCCACGACAAACTTTTTACTGCATGTAAAATTACAAGTCAAAAGATTACTTAATGAGTTTGATGTAAAAAGTTTTCTGTATTTACATTGGGAGATTGATCGGAGTCGCTGAGTGCAAACATAGACATAAACATATATTCACTAAAGGCACTACCGGACAGTTAACCCAACTGCAAATTATGCATAAAACGTCCACGCCAAAACCGACTCTATTGTGTTCTAATAACAACGAGAACCGGGTGAATTTATTCTGACATGTATCATGTTGTCAGCGCCGTTACGTGAACGTAAAATTAAATTGGCCTAAATTGACTTATATTAAATTATGGTATTCGGTTTTGCGCCGTTGTTTACTAGAGATGTTACTTTAGAATATCGACATGTTTAGATTATTTATAGATATAGAATTTACTAGAAACTAGCTTCGGCTATGGCCTAAGGCTAGACTACGATTGCTTTTGAACTATACAATAATTATGATCTATGTAGAACCTACTTTTTGCTGATACCAAAACACATCCCACAGATAAAGTAAATATATAATTCGTTCTAATTTTGTAAATAAATAAGTATTTTTATTGTGATTAAGGGCTAAATCCTTAGACGAAACCTAAAAATTTAATGTTTAAAAGACTACCGCTTCTTTAAAAGGCAGTGCAAACAATACTTTATCAATGAACGTATAAGCGAACATATCGGATGCTGTTGGTTAGAATTTAAATTAAAAAAAAAAGAAAAAACCTCAATTTGTGGCGTTACATTTCTGGTGTCTTGATACAATACGGTTAGATATTTTCAATGATATAGTAACTACATAAGCTTTGTCTGCCTAGGTATTAAAGGGTAAATATTAAACTCTTAAACTTCGCTTTACGAAATCACTCATAGACCCAGCTGTTGTTTAACGCCATCATTGTAAAACGTAAACCATTAATGTTTTATGGCCTGGGGGCCAGGAGCGATTATACAACTCGACGAAACAGTTTGTTGGTGCTGGACTCTGGGTCGCATATAAACGTGCTAAAATTTTTAAGTAACATTACAATATATATGAAAAATCGGGGACGCTTACTCGATAACAGTGTAAAGTGACAGCTGTGCTGTCGCGTTTCTTGTGGTGTGTAAGTAGCTGTTTTCCCAGGAAGGTAGGAGGAGAAAGGAGCGCAACGCATCTATAAAACGGCCATAGACATCATCTGTATGATATAGGTAATATAACCTTCTTTAGCTAATTATTACATTGTTATACACTACATACCCCAATGTAACTTTCTCTAAGACGAAAAAATTTAAAGATCATAGAAAGATAAAGATGTTTTTCAAATTTATATTAAAAGTATCGATATTGCCGTGAGTCCTACTCAAAGTTGTGTTCCGAAGCTCTGTGTTAGTGGGCGACATTTTTTGCCTCGCAATTTCCATACTTTCTTGTTGAACTAGCTCTAAAGCGCTCAACTAAAGTCTGAGTTTCCGTGTTCAGTTACCGAGTTTGATTAAACAGTCTTACTGAGATTTTCCTGTCAATGCCTTAAGACGTCTAACTTGAACGAGAAAGGTGTGCGAGTATTTTTATAGCATAGCTGAACTATAGAGCAATTAGAATCATTTTGTGAGTAAATAATCCGTTAAGTGAGGCGAACACGAAACCGGCGTAATAGCTATGCTATCGCGTTTCGTACGGTGTGTAAGTAGTCCATGGTGGAAGGAGGGCAACGCATCTGTTTATCTCTATGCGGACGTCTATGGGCGTCGATAGTCATGAAAATGGCACCGTCTGCTCGTTTGCCCCCTCATACCATAAAAAAAAAAGAACAAGATATTTTTTGCCCTGAGATCACATCAGACTCACAGTGGCTGCCGCCGTCGATCCTGGCGACACAGGAATAGCATTGGAAACGTGTGGACTCTTGAAAAAAAAACCTAAGTACTGTAGTAGGTCGAATGAATCCTTTATGGATTGCAATGTTTTTAATAAAGAAAATAATTTGAATTTGAAATTATGAACGAATAAGAATTTTCTTGACTGAAAGGAAACAAGATTTATTCTGAGTCAGAACAATATATACAACGAAATGAAATGGATGTGGATTGAAAGTATACCTATTATCTTAGCTAGGGCTGTATTTTATATAATCAGAAAAGTATTCGTGCAACAAGATGAAATAAGAAAATAAACATTTAAATAAACATATCCAAGTTTTGTTCATTGTAACTAAGATGAGAGAGTATTAGCTAGGTCAGTAATTGCAACGCCAGGGAGCGGCATTACAGTACCTACCTTCACATTGTTTTGTAATTTTCATATCCCACACACAAATCACAAATATCAAAGATGTCCTTCAAAGGACTTTTTAAGTGCTTTATTTATGTGCGTTCAGTTACTTTTATTACTCTACAAACTCCTGATAGATCATTACACACTAGCTGGAATGTTGTTTGTTGTTTCAAGTACCCAACTACGGCGCAATTTATTATATTATGCTCCCAACTTTAGAGGCCCTTTAATCCCAGTTGCGTACACTTTGACAATTACTTAGCAGTAGTCTTTTTGTTTCGCTGCTAATATTATGAAATA
>LUGF01040138.1:253489-265072 GCA_001625245.1 Calycopis cecrops
ACAGTAAGTTCAAATTCTATTTTTAATGTTTTTCGACTAGGCACTCAAAGTTCTCACTGGATAACAATATATGTTGTACCCAACACACCACACTATAGTCACTTAATAAATAGTCTCGCTAATCCATCACAGATGGCGCTTTTCCGAGTTTTCTTTAATAATAATGTTTTATATAGAAATTATTGACATTTTAATTTAGATAACGATAGAATTAAGACCTTAAATATTTTTTGATACATTAAACCAAACTATATAAGGGATGTCTACAAATTCTATGAGGTATTTTTATGCAAATTCAACAGCTAAGTAGGTATAGGTATCTCTCGGCATTTAATTTTTTGTTCTTAATTTACTTTATGATACGTGAAATTTTATTTTATATTGTAGTACTTATACATATTTATAAACTAGCTTCCGCCCGCGGCTTCGCCCGCGTGGATTTCGGACTTATCCCTATAAATTTTAAATTTTATTATGTTATTCTGATATGAAAGCTATATTACTGTAAAGTTTCATGAAAAACCGTTCAGTAGTTTTTGAGTGAAAGAGTAACAAACACACAAACTTTCGCATTTATAATATTAGTAGGATTCATAAATACAATATTGTATATTGTATAAGCTTTTCTCACCCATAGATCGAAATTCGATCTCAATTAGAAAAAAACAATACATTCGTCTTTGAAGAAAGTGGGACTGCGTATTTAAGTACCAAGGACTTTTTTTTGTAACTAAAATTAAATATTATGAGACATAATATATTTGACAATGTCATAACGGTTAAATAATTAAGTAACAATAATTCAAAGTCCTCAATTTGCTTAATTCCTTAAAAAAGGGATGGGGTTTTTCTTGTATTAATTTACTTTTAGCATTCAGCATGTAAGCAATTTAAGTAAGTGGTTAATAAGGTTATTATTTACGTATTTACATATACTAAGTAATAAAATGTATATACGGGGATCAACCCAGTTACTTAGCCTATTCTATTACTAATTCAAAGAGGATTATCGTACTTCCTGGCCCAAAAATTGTCCATTTTATTGTAATCAATAAAAATCTTTCTTTCTCTCTTTCAAATTTGATCAGCTGTAGATTACAATATGGAATAATATAAAAATACTTGTGAACCTGGAAATAGTTATTACTTTTTAGACAAAGAAAAATATATTTTAATGGATCCCAATAACGTGCGTCAATTTCACGTTACAAAGTAATGTTTTTTTATAGCATAGTCCTCCTATGCTAAAAACGAGCAATCGGAGCCATTTGGTGGCTACCCATTAACATCCGCACATTATGCAGATGCGTTGACCTCTTCACCTATCTCCCCAATGGGCCACCGGCTACTCACAAACCGGACGAAACGCAATAGCAAAGTTGTCACGCCGCGCCGATATGTGCGCGAGAGGTACCTCCCGGAGGTGTCGGCTCAATTCCGCTGCTATCCGGTAGGTGGCGCTGCTGTCGGAACGTCGACTTCTAAAAGGCTTGATCGATTGGATTGAAATTTTATATGGGTATTTCGATGGTTACCTGGATGGTAAAAAAAATACAATTGGATCCGGTAGGTGGCGCCGTAGTCGGAATGTCAACTTCTAAACGGCTCAACCGATTGGGTTTAAATATTGTTGATTCATTGATTAGTCGCCCCGCCGCGCCGCTCGCCATTCAAATTTGCGCGCAACGAACAATCTGTAATTTTCATTAAAAAATAATCCTATTAATATTATAAATGCTAAAGGTTGTATGTTTGTTTGTTTGTTGTTTGTATTTGTTACACCTTCACGCAAAAACTACTGCATCGCCGAGAGAATCGCATACTCATAGATATAGAATGTACGCAGTATGTAAATTCAAATTGTGTTTTCATGTTCGTATGTTAAAATTTTACCGTTCAAATGTGCCTCCTCTTTTTGTGTAACCGCTAATAACTGAGTAGGTACATTGTATTAACTTTTTTTTTTTATAGTACAGGGGGCAAACGAGCAGTCAGGTCACCGAGATGATGGTGTTTTCCGACGCCCACAGACATCTGCAACACCAGGGGTTTTGCAGTTGCGTTGCCGGCCTTTAAGATGAGAGTAGGCTCTTTTCTTGAAGATCCCTAAGTCATATTGGTCCGGAAACTATATATATTAACTGTAAGTTATTTGATTAAGAACTCAGGTTCTTAATAATTAACATAATTTTTTCATCGTCAACACATTTAACGTGCTTCATTATAATTCAAGAGGCTTTTTTTATGATATAGGGGGCAAACGAGCAGGTAGCTAGTTATTACCGCCGCCATAGATATAGACATCCGCAAAACTAGGTGTCTTGCAGACGCGTTGTCGGCCTTTAAAGAAGAGGAATGCTCTTTTTTTGTCTTTTTTTGAAGTGGTTTCATGGACTATAGGACACTGTCGCATTAGCAAACCTTTTTTTAAGGTAGGTATAAGGGAGCAAACGAGCAGTCAGAGCCATTCCATTGCCATCCACATCCGCATAGTGCTCCTTTCTCCTCCCACTTCCATCCACCGGCTAATGTAAGCTAGAGGTACCTCCCCGGTTGTACCGGCCAAATTCCGCTGCATGCAAGCTGAGAGCGGTTTGCCAAAAGCAGCGACGTCGAACTCCTTCCGACTAAAAGCAGTCAGTCGTCGCATGCGCTTGCGCGTGATGGTCGTGTCTTTTACCGATGCGAAGTAACGGTCGACATATTAATTATGACGACGATTGTAAAGTGTAACTCGTGTAATGTCGTCATTGTCGAATTACTTGCGTATATACAGAATAAGTTATCGATCGCGGACGAGGTGACATTAACACTACTGCACGTTAGGGACCTAATCCATCCCTATTTTTTGTAATTTACTTGAATTCAGCATTGAGTAGGAAGCAATTATATATATTTGTCTATCTCATACATAAAGTATTTTACATGTATGCGCAACCATTTTTACGGAGTAAAAATATTTTTCATGTGATTCCTGATTATTATCGTCCATTCAGTAGTTTTCACGTGTAAGAGTAATAATTAATTATACATAAATACTTTAAAACTAGCACAGTATAGCATAGCGGAAAAAAACGACGTACATACAAATATTTATTTGGCAATTCCGTCACCTTCGACGCCGCGCCTACGTAGTGATTTTTAGATGGAGACCCAAATAAAGAACAATATGACATCTTCGTGCCAGTACCTATCTACCCTAATGGGACAGAGAGAACCAAAGAGTTCTGCTTCTTCCACATTAATTATTCCCTCTCGACACCTTCGATGAGTACTCGATCTATCTGAACGTGGACCTCACCTTTACGTTATTGTTGCGAAGGCAGGCAAGTGTTGTCACGTTTTTGAAACCCAAGGACAGATAATATACATCATACATGCCAATGATACTCTTCTTATTATCTGGGGCGTACGAATATTTACATATAATTTATATTAAAAATGTTTAGGTACCGATACCAGAAATTCTACAACATTACCTTCATCTAGCGCAAGGATAGGTTTCTCCTGGACGTGCTAGATTTAAATAATACCTATTTGAAATCGTAAGAGAATTTGTCTTATCAAGGAAAAATTATTGCTAAATAGTACAGTAACGAGCAATAATGTGTATAGGTACACTTGTCACAAAAACTTTCTTTGACAAGTCAAAGCAATAATATGGAATTTAAAAAATACGTAATAAATTGAATAGTATAGTCCGTCGACTGGCAGCTAAGGAACAAGAAATACAAGACTATGTGGTGAGTATCTAAAAGGATATAAAAAGTAAAAGTAAGGTATTTTATAGCTATTATACAATAGCTACGCCCCGCGGTTTCACCCGCGTAAATTTCGACCCCTTAGAAAATAGGAAAAAAATCAAAAACTATCATGTGTTAATCCAAGTTAATGTCTATGTGTGACAAAATTCATGAAAATCGGTTCAGCAGTTTTTGCGTGAAGAAGTCACAAACAAACATACACTTGCAACAAATTTCGCATTTTTGTTCCAGTGATATTTTGACGATAGCTGCCAATAAATATCGTGACATTTTGAATAGTCTCAGCCGTAGATGTGCAAAAAAAAAATAAATTAATTAAAAAATAAATAGGTACCTAAATTATTATCGACAAACAACTGCCGAGATGAAAAATTGGCGGGCTTAGGCGACGACTCGCCGGCCCCATTCAATGATTATCTTAATGTGCCATTCGTTATACTTGCGTACTTTAATGACCTACCTAATTTCAATTGTGCCAAATATAACTTTATACGTCTTGGCAAAAACAGCGACAATAAATACAATCGGCCCTGTGCCTCACCACTTCATTGTGAATTATACCTAATATTATGGACATAGTTTCTTTTTTACACTGGGCTTAACCTTTTTGCGGACTCAAGCACTCATGTCTTATGACGTCCAGATATTAATATATAGTGCTCACAAGCAGATTTAATTGAAAACTATAATCGGCCGAAGTATATGCGAACTTCATTGCTACCTTTCGACCGACATAATTAAATATTATATAAGTAAGAAAAGGAGTTGAGCCTAGAATCGGAATCCGGAAGCAACTAATCTAAGATCTTGCCGACGCTATCCGTAATAATGTCATTTTGTGTTGTCAAAAAGTTTCACTTAGATCGAAGTTTCGCGGATGCACTAATAGAAATAAATCTCTGCCACATCTCTAGGTAATTTATTTTTACACCTTTAAGAATCAGTTTCAAATAAAGCAGGTATTCCAATTGGATCCTCTGAAGCTTACCCTAAAAGGTACGCGAATATATTTTAAAATACTTCTTACAAGTTGCAATTTGACATGATGTTATAATATCCAAATCGATATCGTAAAATCTCATTATAACACTGTGTGAGAGCGAGAGGGAGAGAAAAATGGTGAGACAGACGTATGTCAAAATCCTGAACAGCGCTCGCTTG
The DNA here is from genome assembly GCA_001625245.1 of Calycopis cecrops. Classification (NCBI taxonomy): domain Eukaryota; kingdom Metazoa; phylum Arthropoda; class Insecta; order Lepidoptera; family Lycaenidae; genus Calycopis; species Calycopis cecrops. The sequence goes on from LUGF01040138.1 coordinate 258,415, forward strand.
CTCCTGATTGGCCCAGCGCGCGCTGCAATGTCAACTGTCATTAGCATATGCCGACAGTCGGCAATCGACGCCCAAGGTATTAATTGATTAATTCTATTAGTCAGTATTAGCGAAAATCAAATAGTTTTAGAATTAATATTATAAAATAAATACATATTATTATATAAAAGTTGAACAGACGAGATACTGTAAAGTTAAATATTACAAAGAGGAAGGCTAGAAGCTTTGTGTTCTTTAGTAGGTGTAGGGGACGAACGAGCCCTCGGAGCCTGTTGAGGACTACCCGTACACGACCGCTCAGTTGTTATGCAGAGGTGTTGGCCTCTTTCTTGTTGCGTGGGCCAGCGAAAACTCGCACACCGCACAGGATGTGACAGCGCAATTGTCACTACTCACTACACGATATATGTTATCATCACTATATACATACCCACATGTGGTGATAAGTGGACGGTATGGCGGCTGTTTGTGAAGGAAGTCACTAATTTGGTGATGTTTGATAACGAGCTCGTGGTGGAAGTTTATCGGAGCCCGGCGAGATTACACGAGGACGTGACGTGGTCGTTACACGAGTGTAACTACACTCTCTTGTGATCTTGAGCAAGTGTTGACGCGCGGCTCCGCGGCGGCCCGCGCGGTGATCATCATCAAGGAGGGGGCTCTTTACGAGCAAATGACGTAATATCAAGTGTGTGTGATCGTCCGTAACGCATCTGCTCAGTGTTTACCAATGATACACTTTGACTCGTCCTATAAATACATTTACCGGCTGGCGCAGTGGTACAGGGCTCGGATAAGCGGAGCATGTTGCGCCAGGGGTCGCGGGTTCGAATCCCGCCTAGGTCATGGATGTTTATCTATGTATTATATGTATTCCTATAATAAAAACCTTAAATATATAAAATTTCTTAAATTTATAAAACATATTAAATATATTCCGTTGTCTAGTACCCGTAACACAAGTTCTTACGGTACTTAGCACGGGGCTAGGCTAAAAAATATATTTTAAATATTGTGTAACTGTTAGACCAATATTAAACACATAGGAAAATGGAAGGATAAACGACCTGTTGCCTACATTACTTCATATTTAGAGCATAAAATGGTTTCAGTAACTATAAACTTTTATTTTTAATTAGTAAGAGGTAGTGCCACGCTGTATGCTTGTATGCAGCCGAATTGGGCCTGCACGACCGGGGAGGTACCTCTCGCTTACACGAGACCGGCGTGAAGTGACAGCTGTGCTGTCGCGTTTCGTGCGGTGTGTAAGTAGCCGGTGGCCCATGGAGGTGGGAGGAGAAAGGGGGGCAGCGCATCTGTATAGTCTCTATGCAGATGTCTATGGGCGTGCGGCGAGCGGTAGTCATGAAAATGGCTACAACTGCTCGTTTGCCCCCTATACCATAAAAAAAATAAAATAAAAATAAACGTGGAAGTCGCTCAGAAACCCGAGGAATTGCCAAATATAATGAAATCATGTCTGGAGTGGACCGGCTGTTAGATCAGCTGTTAGCATTTTACCCGCGTGAAAGGAAAACTCTGCGGTGGTACCTAAAGGTTGATATTCACACATTCCAGCTGCTACTGATAAATCAATTCAAATGTATAATAAATACTCTTGTCAACCTAAAGGCGCCAAAATAAACTAAACGTCGGCCGCACTTGTGATATTCACTTAGAAGCCCAATTTAACTTTTTTTTTAGTTTGGCCTCTGCTTCCCAGTAACTTATTTACATGACATTCGGGAGCTGCACCGGCCAGCACTGGCCGCGGGTTGCCGACCCCTGCTCAAAGGGACGGCTGTGTCCTAGCAGTGGATCTCATGGCTACTGCTGCAGATGATGATGACAAGTGTACCCTGACAAGTTTTTTTTGTGTTCAGCCTGTGTTGTCCCACTGCTGGGCAAAGGAGTAAATAGTGAAAAAAGTAACCATGACAATACCTTTACTAAAATATAATTGTTATGGCCCGCCACTAGTTCATCTTTTACCTCAGAAGACTTTATTACAGTTGGGCGACTCAATATAACCCGAAATCATCAAACCTTCATAAACCTTTATAATTAATGTATTGCGTTCATTTACGCACAGACATCCGCATAGGGGCTATACAGATGCGTTGCCCTCCTTCTTCCTCCCACCATAGGCCACCGGCTACTTAAACACCACACGAAACGCGACAGACAGCTGTTACTTTACGCCGATTTTTGTAAGCGAGAGGTACCTCCCCGACGTGTCGGGCTACATGCGTGCATGCACTGTGGCCCTAAGTCGTCAGCTTACTGCAAGAACTCATTAACAGACATTAAAGTAACTTTGAGAAATTAATTGTTTCATTAATTTTTCGATAATCTAATATATAAAATAGGAGACTGTTTTTCCAAATGAAGTTTTACATAACGAGCTGCTATAAAGTTCAGTTTGAGCTACGTTTTGTGAGCTGCTTTATTACTGTTTGGATGACTGATAATCTATTTGAGGTGTTGTGTTTTTTATACTGATACTATTTTTTAATGAAAACTACAGATTATTCGCTGCGCGCGAATTTGAATAGGGCGCAGCTGGGCGACGAATCACCATTTATGTTACTTACAGTTCTTTCCAATGTACAGAATTTTGATTTGTATAGAAATGGTTTTTGCTGATACATATTTCAGTATTTTAGTATTTGTTGGATAGTATAAATGTCTTGTTGTCACTCATTTAATTGACTAGTCTGTCTTGTTTAGATCTACTTGTATTGAAACACGAATATTTTTATTTTCATTATATAAGAATTGTTATGCTATTGTAAATTATAACAAATAATTATACTTTGTAAAAAATATATTTATACTTATTATGTAAAACAATGAAAATGTTCTGTTTTATCTACTATACCTGAGTTGCTATTGTTCTTTAATAGTGTTTAATCGAATGGAGTTGGCTGTGTATCTTATTTTACGGTGATTCTGACAACAGCTGTAGATAACACGTTCGAAAACTAATATTAGTCACAATAACAATTATTACAAATTAATTTAAGCTATAAATCTCTCTCATTAGGTCTCATTAGGCATTAAGGTATGTTAAAATAAACCTTATGACCTACCTTGATCGCACTGGTTCCGTGTCCTCTAATTTCATGAGGAAAAGCTTTTCATTGACTGATGACGCCACTCGCTCATTGCACTCTGACCACATCCGGCTAATAAGATTACATGTAAAAACTAGCCAACAATTCTATTATTACCAGCTTGCCTCATTATTGTTTTTTGCTAATATTTGTATACCTACATTCAAAAGTAAATATAATTATTGAGACTTACCTTTTATAATACCTACTTATTAACTTCGGCGTCTCTGGAGCATGGTTGTTTTACCACCTTACCTTTTTATGGGCTATCCGGAACGTAAGTCGCATAAAACTCCGTAGCTCCTCAATGGTTTTTATAGTTTTAATGTACAATGTTTACCGTTCGTTTGTACTAACGATTCTGTACTCCGTCACATTTGGGCGCTGCGTAATTGGTGTTGAAAAAACATAATTTTGTGTCACACGGAATGATTACGAGAAGATGATATCGTGTGAACCCTTCATTAATTACACACCCATTGTACACGACGTACAAATTTTCAATAATTTAGTATTCTTTTACAGATAATTTGAATTATAAATGGTATAATTGAAATATTTCTATCGTTTATACTAAAACAAATATGTATAAGAAATTTAGTTATATTTATAATACGTTTATGTACTAAAAAATAATGGGCGGGTAAATAAAATGTGACCGGTGAATCCAACGGTGTCCAACCTTAGCTCATAATGTTTTCGGACGCATGTTTCTGATGTAGGGACCTGCTAGTTAATAGATGAAAAAATGTGTCAATATTTTAGAATACAGTATTCTCATTATTTTGTACTTTCATTTATTAAAAATATGTTTTGTAACTGTTATAGTTTCTTTTAAACTGTCTATTTTTCTATCAAAGGTTGCCGTGCACATATTAAAGTATAAGTTGTTTTTCAGAAATTTACTATCTGCCATCGCATAGAACAGGCAGTATGGTGTTGATTTTCAAAGATAACAAATATTGGATTAATAATAGGTACCAGAATACTATTAACTGGACTTGCAGGGACCGGAAACGGCTGGGCTGCACCAGCTGCATCCAAACCCTCACCGAATAATATTCATTGAGCAAGCCTCGCCACCCTCCACGCGCGTAGGCCGAAGCCCCTGACATTATGGTGCCATTTCAACAGATTTGCAATATGTGACGTAAAAACGGTGTTTCCGCTCTGATTACTTTGGGAATAAGGCCCCCCCTAACTTTGGCTATATCAATGAATAATAATCAGATACTCTAAACTCATTAATACGCCTTATTTGGCTTTAATTCGATTTTATGATTGTAAATATTGGTAGTTGACAATTTGTCTCCCTCTAAATAAAAAATATCCGAATATTTAGCACATAAGCTCTCTATATTAAGTCTTTCTTCAGTATTTAAATTTTTTAAATTTAATTTGGAAAATAAATGTTTGACTCGTGATGCATTTTTCACATTTTTATCAAAAATACAAATATTATAAGCTCTAGAATCCTGTATATCGAGATTTATTTCCGATAAAGTCATATCTTTGCTAGTCGTGTTCAAAATTCGTAAAGGAATTTTACCATTTCGCGGAGATACAGTTTCAAGATCAAAGTTCAATGTTTGTTAACTCACTTGCCTTGAATACTATTAAGTATTAACCCATTGAAGCTAAGGCTTTATGCATTCACGTATTCGTACAATGAAGAAATTAATGAAGCCCGCTGAGTTTGTTTCGCCGGCTCTTCTCAGGACAGGGCTAGGGTTGAACCTGTGGTAGATGGAAATATTTAACGTTCAAAAAGCAATTTTTTAAATTCTATTTTGAATTTCATGTATTCTTATAGTTTTTATACCATCTTGTAAAAGACAACTAAGATAAAATTTTCCAGATCTTATTACCGAAACTGGATTTCGGGAATAAGATTTCGCAATAATGTTATATAAATCGATAAATTTTAAGTACGATTACAATTATTGTTACTATAGTAAATCGAATTATCAAAAACTATATGATTTGTATTATAAATTAGTGCCAATATTACATTAGCGTGTAATAAAATTACTTATTAATTTTGATATGCTTATATGAAAGCTATACATGAAATTCTACTCATAATAATATAGTTCATTGATTATAATAATATAATTGGTTTATTGTTTTTAAAGATCATGTTTTTAATATAACAAGACGGGTGAAAAATTGTATTAAATTTTTTATATTTATTGGTCCATAAAGTCATATGTCGGTGTCAGGTTCAATATTCACATAGTTCTATGGACAAAAGCTTTATAAAGAATTTATAATTGATGATAATTGTAAAATATATCCTCTATCATTACACTATCACTCCCCTATATCATCTTTGTGCCTGTACGCTATTGCCAATTCTTAAAGTAAGCATCGTGTGTGTAGTAGTATAATGTGTAGTAATGTGCCTAGTATATAGTGGAAACAATCAGTTAAAGCCTTTTGGTGACGCATGGGTGTCATCATCATTTGGCATTTATGGAAATATATAATAGTTTTACAGGGCCCCGGCCCTTTTCGTCTTTTGTATTGATGTAATTTTGGCCCCCTTAGTACCGCATAAGGTAATTATTAAGGTGACGCTTTTCAGGCGGCTTATCAGTTTCCGCTGGCGAATAAGCCAGCGGAAACTAACAATAGTTTCTTTTTTTCTTTAATTCTTCAACTATAAAGACAATTTTAACCAAAATATCGCTCTAATAAGGGAGATCGATAAAATCACTCGATTCAACTACTACTATAAATTCTTAAGAGCACAGCTCTTGTCGGTGGAGTCCCTTCCAAATGTCCCTGTCCTCTGCTAATCTCTTTAGCTCCTCGTACGTCACGGCGTTCACCTTCTCCTTGAGTTGGTCTACATATGCCCTTCTTGGCCTCCCTCTTCCTCTATACAACTAACTAGTATTCGATTCAATTAAAATCTTATAATTTTGGAGCTATTCGTTAGTTTATAAAATAGTTTCTTTTGAAAATTGTATGAAAATTATAAGGTCCAGCTCAAGAAAAATACATTATGCACCGGCTCGCGGCTGACCGTCAATTACATGCTAGTATAATAGTAGTTTATGCAACTGTCATATAATGAAGGGTATTAAAACACGAGTGGAATTTTTGAAACGAGCGATAGCGAGTTTCAAAATAGTTAACAAGTGTTTTAATACCCGTGTTATATGCAGTTGCATACACTACTTTATCTTCACTAATAATAATAATAATAAGTTATTTATTTCTTTGAGCAAAACTTAAGTGCCTAATACAATGTTTGGAGAAAACCTTTTAAGTAAATAAATACCTGCAGTGGGATTCTCCGCTCTTCCACAGGACACAAACACTCGATTAAGTTATGGTACAAACATTAAGATTATCTTAATAACACATGCCCACACCGGTATTAACACTAAAATTTGCTAGAACATATTCAAGTTGTTATAGATAATATTAAACACAAAACTTTGTTGTTTACTCTAATACAATATATCAATATTTTGTAATATTTAACTTTACAGTATCTGGTCTGTTCAACTTTTATATAATAATATGTATTT
>LUGF01040177.1:0-16998 GCA_001625245.1 Calycopis cecrops
CGCCTCTCATATCGATGAAGCTGCCCTAGGCATTTTGCCTGCTTTAGCGTAGAATCTATTTAAAAAAAAAAAACATACGTTTTTCTTAAACCAAAATATGTAATCTACTCAAATAGTCCGGTCAATTTAGACATAAAAAAGTTGTAAAATAACAAAATCTTCCGGAAAGCTAAATTTTGGTAGAGACCTATAGTTTGCCATTACAAATCAAGTTTTAAAAGTCCCCATCGATCCTATGTGTGCTTAAAAAGTTATTCGAGGTCAAAGGTCAAAATTTGAGGTTTTTTGGATTTTGCTTGAAAACGGTAAGTTTTATCAAAAAAAACTTCAAACTAAAGTTGTAGATCTTAAAATTGTCTACAAAAATGGTATCAATGATTTTTTTCTAACAGTTACTCTAAGAGTCATATTTTACATGATTTGCACATATAAGCCACGTATATACATACTAGGCACTTAATACAACTATAAATACTTATTTGTGTATCTTTTATAGACATTATACTATCCTAAAAACATTTATTCAAATGGTAGCCAGTCCCTAACTGAATTTCCTCTATGCACGGCTTGAAAAACATCGGGCTGTTCTATTGTCCGTAGTGTTAGAAGGACCGACATCCGCTATATAAAACATATGACTATTATATGACTATATGACTCTTAGAATCGCGATATCTCAGGAATGGTAACTGTTAGGACAAAAAATATTGATACCATGTTTGTAGATAATTTTAAGATCTACAACTTTGGTATGTAGTTTTTTTTGATAAAAGTTACCGTTTTCAAACAAAATCCAAAAAACCTCAAATTTTGACCTTTGACCTCGAATAACTTTTTAAGCATACATAGGATCGATGGGGACTTTTAAAACTTGATTTGTAATGGCAAACTATAGGTCTCCACCAAAATTTGGCTTTCCGGGAATTTTTGTTATTTCAAATGTCTATATTGACCGGACTAAAATGTCAGTTCATCATTATTTATCTCCTATTTTTGCGTAACTATTTTACTGACAAACTGATTTGCTGTGGCTAATATTTTTCAAAACTTTCAGCAGTGGCGGCGTACAAATACTTTGTGACACGGCAGCCGTGTCATACGCATAGAAGTTGATTAGGCAGGCCAGGTATTTTTTTTTATTTGTAATTTTACACGTTTAAAGACGTTATCCATTCAGTTAAAGTTAAAACATGGGTTTAAACGGAAGGCTAAAGTTGTTTTGAGTGGTTTTTGAATAGTTTTATTATGTATGTTAATAAATATGTAAGGTAAGTGACATTTTATTCAGATAAAGCTAAATATTATCTAGGACTTCAGTAGACTCTCCGCTGGATTTTACGACCAATGATCATTTTCTCTTCATTTTCGTAGACAGAGAATACAATTCATTTTCTATTGTTTTGACGTTGACAGTTGACATTTGTTATTTGACCTATCATGTATTTTCAAATTTGTAAGACATTTGTAAGACGATCTTTTTGAATTTTTAAATGTTTATTGAAACTATTCAATATTACAAAAAAATACTTTACAATGGTGTTTAACATTTTTAAAAAGCAATAAAACGAGAAGTTCATAAAATGTTTACCAGTGACAGAAATTCATCTGCGATGCAGGCATTATTTTTTTTCTCATTATCCGGTTTCGTTTTTATCATTTCCTTATTTTCAAGCAGTTTCCTAGGATATACATCAGAATTATGGGCTCTTACTTACTGGGGTCCTGCACTTTATTTTTGTTTATTTAACTTTGTTATACGATATTCCTTAAAAGGCTTTGCTTACGATGTAAGTATGGCAATATTTTATTTATTGAATTGTTTTTATTAACAAATTATCAGTATTAAAACATAAATGATTTCATACATGATTAAATACTTAATAATTATTGCTTTTTACAGGTTTGAATGTACCTAATGTAATGATTTTTTTCAGGTTGCAATTCGTTCTGCTTTCCTGGGATTAGTATTTGCAATTGGCCTTTATGTTTCTACATTAGATAAGGGATATTACTTTTTTGGGTTGTATGCTATGGTGTTTTCAACATTCCACTTCTCAGAATTTGTGGCTGTGGCACTCACAAACCCCCGTACACTGACCATAGATTCATTTATCTTGAACCATAGCCTGCAGTACTGGCTGGCTGCTACTGCCAGCTGGACCGAAGCAAGCATTGAATATTACTTTTTCAATGGTAAGGAGGTTATAATTTTGAAAGGTAGCAAAAGTATCTTATCAATCAACTTTAGCTCCCAAAATGATCTCAGGAAATAAATGTTGCAGATCATCACTTTGCAGAAACTTAAGAAATTAAGAAATTAAAGAAACCGTACATGACTTTGCAGCTTAGCTATTTCCAGTTGCTACGAGATTACATATAAATATGAAGTGTTAACATCATAAGTGTACATCTTGACTAAAGTCTACTTTTTACCAGCCCTCTGAAATGTAGATTGAATGTTAGTAGTAATTTAATAGTCTTAGTCACAACTAACTTGTTGGCTACCTCAGGTGTACTTCACGTTGACTTTAGTACAGTATTCATGTAGTGTAAATTTGTAGGTATGAAAACACATTCCTGGTTAACATACATTGGTTTTGCAATGTGTATTGGTGGTGAGATAATGCGTAAACTAGCAATGTTTACAGCAAAGACAAATTTTAATCATCATGTAAGTATTATTAATATGTTTTTTTATTTATTATAGCATAGGGGAGCAAACAAGTAGCCAGAGCCAGAGTGTAAAGATAGGTCCATGGACATCCACATGGAGGTTATTCAGATTCCTTGTTCTCCTTCTCCTTTCTCCATGGGAATCCACCAGAATCTCACATACCACACAAAGAGGCGACATGACAGCTGCCATTTTACACTGGTATCGTGTAAGAGGTACCTCCCGGATCATGCATGTCGGTGCTACTAAACTACCTCTCACTACCTCTTACTGTTGTAAATTGTAAAATGTATAAAGTCTTCGACTACAAAATAGGGTATTTGACAATTTTTTAATTTTTTTTATTTCATACTTTATGACTTGTTAAACAGGTTACATAAATATTTCCATAAAATAAGCTGTATTAACAACAAAAAATAATGTTAAAGTTTGAGTTATTACACTCGCGCCTAAAACGGTGCAAACTGTCATGGCGGCGCAATATGATTAGATTGACGTCAAAGGCAATTGACAAAAGTGTAAACACTAGGCAGTTCGGCTAGAGTTTACTTGCCACTGACGCCATCTGAGTTTCAACCGATCGCAAAACGTTTTTGACGTTGACAAATAATTGCTACTTTATTTCGCAAATTTTACAATAAATATGCATTTTTTTTATATAATAGACTTGTATACGGTTTATTATTATCTTATTTAATATGATGAGGCGTTGGCGGTTAGTCTGGACATAGCGAAAGCCTTTGATCGGGTTTGGTACAAAGCTCGTCCCGTGAAACTTTGAGGCTGGATCGCCAGTTTTTTGACAGACCGGAGCATAAAGGTCGTAGTCGTCGGTGCATGCTCGGACCTCATGCCTGTCAATGCTGGTGTTCCACAAGGCTGTGTTCTGTCACCCACTCTGTTTCTCTTGCATATAAATGACATGCTTCAAACCGATAGCATTCATTGCTATGCAGATGATAGCACTGGTGACGCACTATACACTGGCCGCGTCAATGTTTCACGGGAACAAGTCAACGAATACCGAACAAACTTGTGTCGGAAATCGAGTCGAGCTTATGCGAAGTCTCGGAATGGGGACGACTAAATTTATTCCAACCCCAAGAAGACACAAGTTTGCGCGTTTTCGACTACAAGAACACCCGCTGTCGTGTCTCCTCGATTCCAGAATACTCCCCTCATAGCTATAGCTAGCATCGGAATACTGGGCATTGACATATCGAGTAACGTTCAGTTTCGCGGTCACTTGGAAGCGAAGGCTAAATTAGCATCGCATAAGCTAGGTGTGCTCGGCAAGGAGAAGCAGTACTTCACACCAGCCCATCGGTTGCAAATTTAAAAAGCGCAAGTCCGACCGCACATGGAGTACTGCTCTCACCTTTGGGTCGGAGCCCCGCAATATCAACTCATTCCATTTGACCGTATACAACAAAGAACGACTCGAATCGTCGATAACCAGTATCTCTCCCGCCAGCTTGATACTCTTGCCTTGCGTATAGATGTCAGTTCGCTGTCCATCTTTTATCGTATTTATCGTGGGGAGTGTTCCGACAAATTGTTTGTATTTATCACGGGGAGTGTTCCCAGGAAGAATCCACTACTGTGCGCTGTAAGCGCAATTTCATCCCGCGCACTACATCAATTTTGAATCAGCTGCTCTCCCTCGGTATTTCCGGACCGAAATGATTTTTAAGAAAAGAGCATATTATTCTTTCCTCAAAGGTCGGCAACGCATCTGTTAGACCTCTGGTGTTGCGGATGTCTGTCGGCGTTGGTGATCACTTTACATCAGGTGATCCAACTGCTCGTTTGCCTCCTATGCTATAAAAAAAGTTTATTCTCATGGCTGTCGGCTGAATTCTGAAGTCTTCTCCAGTACCACGTTTAATAACGAGTCCTGTTGCTTTCGCGGCCTTTAAAGCATTAGGTATCTGCCCCGTAAGAGAAGAAGACACACCAGGATCCCGTGTACGGTGTACCTTTGTTTTACGTCGAATACTCCTGTTTTTCTACCTCTGGTGATTGAGATCTTGGTCATGCTAATCTGTGGGCTCAGATCTTTGGAACAGCTGCCATCTTAATTTAGCATCCGAACCATTTTTGTCCCAGTTATTATGAGACGATAGCCGTAGCCGTAGACGAAAAAAACTGGGCAAGCGCGAGGCGGACTTGCACACCGAGGGTTCTGTACTAATGAAAGCGAAAGACATTTTTTTACCATAAACTATAATAACTTGGTTTTACATAGCGTTTGTATGTACAAAGTTTTATTTGCGTTTTTTTTTAATGTATAATAATTAATATCTCAAAAACTAATAATGATATTTCGCTCAAACTATTTTCGTTGAAAGTTTCCATTGAGATCTACAGCAAATACATTTTTTAGATTTCTCACTCTTATTTTAAAAGTTAGAGGGTGGGAGGACACTCATTTTTCCAGTTCAGAAGCGTCTATTTAAAAAAAAATAGATTTTGAAGAAAAATGCTTTCAGTAACCTTAACGTCATTTTTAAGACCTATTCATAGACCTCTCACATATAGGTTGGATGAAAAATAATAATAGATTCAGTTCTATGCATTGAGTGCCCCACTTTATTTTTTTATTTATTTATTTTTATTCAAAATTCGAAAAGCGGTTCACAGAATACCCATAAAGTTTCATTTATATAGGTCCAATAATTTTGGGAAAATAATGACTGTGACATACGGATGGTCGGACGGACGGACAAACAGACAGACAGACGACGAATCTATAAGGGTTCCGTTTTTTGCCATTTGGGTAGGGAACCCTAACAATAGCACTACGCTCACGAAAATTCAATTTTTTTTATGGTATAGGAGGGCAAACGAGCAGCCGGAGCCATCTTCACGACTACTGACGTCCATAGACATCCGCATAGGGGCTATAAAGATGCGCTGCCTTCCATTCTCCTCCCATCTCCATGGGGCACCGGCTACTTACTCACTTAAAACGCGATAACACAGCTGTCATTTTACGCCGGTTTCGTGTAAGCGAGAGCTACCTCCCCGGTCGTGCCGGCCCAATTAGGCTGCATGCAAGCGTGCAGTGTGGCACTAGCTCTTAAAAAAAATCTAAAAGTAATATTATCTGTTTCCAGGTGCAGACAGTGAAACGACCAGACCATCAGCTGGTCACCAGCGGCGTGTACGCTCTCTGCCGACACCCCAGCTATGTGGGCTGGTTCTACTGGTCTATTGGAACACAAGTAATTTGAAAAAGAATATCTCTTAATTTTGAATGCAAGTGTTAGAGTATTAAATACCTTGGCATTAATTGAAAGAAAGTTATGTCCAGCAGTGGTGGACCAAAAAAATACACGGGCTTACCTGACGGGGCGGTATTATTCTGTCGATAGGCACCTGTGAGCGACAAGTCTCGGGGAGAAACCTGTGAGCGCAAGGTACTGGGGAGGAACCTGTGAATGACAGGTACTGGGGACGAACCTGTCAGGCACACACAAATAACACAAATGCTACGAAAAATGTTATTCAAATTTCTATTAAATCTAATATTCAAAAACTAAGAAGAGATTTTATAGAGAAATAATGAATTATTTATTTCTGTTGCAGGTAATATTACTAAATCCTATATGTGTATGTATATACGCTTTGGTGTCCTGGTCGTTCTTCCGAGAGAGGATCATAGCCGAGGAGATGTTCCTCATCTCATTCTTTGGGGACAAGTATTACGCTTACATGCAAAAAGTGGGTACAGGGCTGCCGTTCATCAAGGGGTACGAGCCGGAGCTGGATGAGAACTTGTGATGCCTGTAACGGGCTTGGTACAGGCCAGCGTACAGTTGTTATGCATTTACATAAAGTCATACAAAATGGAAATAATAATATATGCCAAATAGTAGGAAGATCATATTATTTTTGATGTACATTTGTTATGAATGTATGTTGTGTGATATAATTAAAGATTTGACACAATCTGGCTTAATATTTTGCCATCAAAATACAGTTCTCTTAGCTGTGCTAAGCAATAATTATAAATAAAACAAAATGTGCTAAATTATTTATAAATCATATATATTTTAGAATTTTTTTTTAGAAAAATCTATTTTTTATTCTAATTGATTACTTGTAACTACTTGTAACTACTTAATTACCTACTCATTCACATTATTAACTATTGTTTTTGACGTGACTAATATTTATTTCTTCAAATAGTGCCCAAAATTAATTAAATAGACTAAATTTAAATAGTTGCATATTAGATTACATATCTTAAATGTTTACGTAAAATTTTTGAATTGGATTCGCCGCTATTTGAAAAACGACAATTACTTTTTGTAGTTATTTAATCATTAACTAAATAACACTTTCTAATAAATATAGTCAATTTGGGACATAGTTGTATAAAAATATATCAACTAAACCAATTAAATGAAAAATTGTGTGAATGTTATTTTAGAATCGACTTTTATATAGGTAGGTAGGTGGCGCTTTCATCGCATTATAATTGGTTTCGACAGTGTCTCCCCTTTCATATTTATTCAACATCTAACAAAAATAACTAATCTCGTATATTCGTGTAATGTATCCTAATATTGACAATGTTTTGCGTGCTTTATGCTTAATATTGGCTTGACATTCAATGAGTATTCAACATAATTATTATGGTTGTGAGGAAAATAACATAATACGTACGTACTTAAAAGATTGTTGTGTAGGCAACCATACATGAAGATATTGAAATATAATTTTACTTAGAGACAACAAAAATTGTACTCAGGTTTTTTTTGTGTACTTTTAAAATAAAGTCAAATAACGCTACTTGCAAAAATCATATTTATTTATTAGCTTAGTTGTTGAAATTCGATAAAACTAAAAAGCTAAAACTAGATTTAAATTTACTCTGACTGGTTTGTTATTAAATGCTTTTAAACTACATTCCGATATTTTTTTTCTAACCCTTCCTGATACCTACGCGCCAGCTGGTGTTAGCTTTGACTGGTGCTGAGCAGGGAAGAGCAGGCTGTGAGAGAGCTAAGGAGAAAGCGAAAGGTAGATGCTATATCCAGCGGCTTCTGCCAGTAGTCTTCTACGCATGGGGCTGGGCATCTGACCTCGGGTCTTTAGATATCTTAAACTCAGGCACTCTAGAATTACTTTGAGGTATTTCATACACATAGATACGAAAAGGCCGACACTTTACGCTGCCCGTGGCCCCGCGCTCCCCCTCTAAACCCGTTCTCGTTTTTCCTACATCAGAGAAAGAGAACAGGGGTGCAACACATACGTGTGACGTCACACTGAACATTTATAGAAAGCATTAAGAATTTACATAGTTCAGGTTTAATTACCCACCTAATATCATCGTTTAGATAAGGATTATTAATTAATACAGAGTTTTGACGATAAGAAATTCACGAAGGTTAACTAATGTAATATACCAGAGAGTTTAGACAATTTCTAGCTAAAAGAAGCAGGTGTACCTAACTTTTTTGTTATTTATCTACGCAGTGACGTAGCGTGCTCTGGCGGGGCCCTGTATAAAAATTGGTTTGGGGTCCCTTATGATGGGTAAAGATTTCTTACAAAAGAAAAATAAACGTTTGTTTTCGCAGGTGGCAGGTGGCCGTCATAGATTAATATGTATTACTGGCCCCCGTTTCCCGGGGGCCCCCTATAATTGATACGGCGGTAGCTACGCCCCTGCACCCACGTCTTGCACCTGCTGATAATCTTACGAGTAAAAAGTTGTGTCACTGTTACTGACATAGGTCAAGCGACTTATATTGTCCGTGTGCCTACTTTCCGCTTGCGAGGTCAAGACTTGTCTATATACTAGCGGACTCCCGCAACTTCGTTTACGTGAATCCGTTTCTTTACCGCAGTTAGTTAAAAAGTAGTCTAGAATTCTTCGCTAAATGGACTATCTAATACTGAAAGAATTGTTCAAATTGGACCAGTAGTTCCAGAGATTATCGCGTTCAAACAAACAAACAAACTCTTCAGCCTTATATTATTAGTATAAATTAATAAGTGAAGGAAGAAGTTTGCGCGGATGGAGGAGTATGAAATTTGGCCCACTTATAGTTTATACGTGCGAGAAGTGAAGAACGCTAATATTTTTCAATAATAATGCATATAAAATACATTAAATAATAAATAAAACATTACAAACACTATCATGCATTTGACACATAAGTATTTATTGATAATGTTTCCATGTGAGCATGTTGGGCGAAAAGGTAATAAGTTAAGATATCAGTATTACTTTTTTATATAAAAATAAAAAAAATCAGCACCTTTCGCAATTTGGGGACTGAGAAATAGTAAAAAAATGTTTTTCATGACATATTCGTTTAATTGTTGAATAATCGATTGAACATTTAAAGAAAAATATAACGTAACACGCGGGGCTAGTTTTTTTATAGTATAGGACCTGACAAGATCTGGGAAGTCAGTGCTGCCGCGTGTGGTGAGTGAAATTCCGATAGCCCGTGGGTGGACAGGGGAAGGAGGAAAGAGGGCAACGTATTTTTAATAACCTCTCCGTTCATGTGCGTCAGTGGTCACCAAAAGGTTCCACTGCGCTAGTAAACTGGTAAATACATGAATTGATTGCAGTTTGTTTTAGATTTATTAGGAGAAAGGAGGGCATCTGTATAACCTCTGTGCGGATGTCTATGGGCGTCGGTAGTCATGAAAATGGCTCCGGCTGCTCGTTTGCCCCCCATATACCATAAAAAAAAAAAAGATTCGTGATGAACAAAATATAGTTTGAAGCACGCCGAATACATTTTATCTGTCACAAAGATATTGCTGATACTCATGTCTGATAATGATATCTTCCGTGTGGTTCGATTACTAATGAATTTGTTCCTGGAAGTCATTGCGAATAAGCAGTCGGAGACATTTGGTGACGACTGCCGGTGCACATCCGAACGGTTATGCCTGTATTTTAACGGTTAGGCCCTCCGGCCCTTTGTTTAGAGACTAGCCTAGACGCGCAAAAGCTAGACATAATTATGTAGGTGTGTGGGCGGAGTCATAAACGGTTATGCTTTCTCTTATTACCCTTTACAGATAGTACCGCAGTCCAACAAGATCGAGTGTTGATCATACTTAGCACTACAGTACTACACACATCGAGATGTTCAATTGCCCACGCACGCTGCCCTCGTTTTCCCCAAAGGGTCACCGGATTCACAAATCGCGCTCACTCAACAGCACGACAACGTATTCAATGAGCTACCTACTGGCTACTCCTATGCGCAACGCAGCAATGGCATTACGAAACGAGCGTCTCCTGCGTGTGACGTCAGCGGTGACGTAGCGCGGAGAAACTTGTGTGACGATGAAAGTGCGGCGCAAGGTAAAGTTCGCGAGCAGTCGGCGGCCGGCAGCCATGGAGCAGACATGTCGATACGGCGCCTCATAAGTGCCGTGCGGAGCGCCCGGCTGGCGCTCACGCGGGGCGCGCCGCTCGCGGACCACCTCCTAAAGTCCTTTGTTTCCCTGGTGGTCATCTGCTGCATAGCCGTCTCCTCCCCGCAGGCCTCCGCCAAGCCGTTCGCCTTCAGCTTCCCGGCAGGCTGGTCTCTCGCAGGGATGGTGGGAGGGGTGCGGGAGGAGGGCGCCCGGGATGCGGGGGCGAAGCCCTACACGGGCCGCAGGGTCGGGAACCACACGCTGCGCATGATCTACTTCCACGACCAGACCGTGGCTGTGGTGGAGCTGGGGGAAGACAAGCTGCTTCTCAACTGCGAGCTCATCGAGACCTTGTGAGTACTATTTTAATCTTAATCCAAATCACAATTCAAGGAATAAATAAAATTACAAAGAGCGTAGCTATAACCTGATTAAAAAAAAAAAAATAAGGTCCAGTAAATATAGAAAAATAAACCCAAACGCAACAACAGCTCCTCGATTTCGATTTTCGCGGGAACTTGATAAAATTTTATGATCTCGATGAGATTTCTAATCAGTGGACATTCCGATGGTAATAAGAAAAATTAAAATTTATTACAAAAATACATTTTTTTCAATAAGCGACAATACGAAAAAATAAGAAAATCGACGATACGAAAGCTTTTTACCGGTGAAAGAATACTTAGGATCGCTCCAGTAGTTTTTGAGTTAATTGTAAACAAAATCACTTGTGTCCTTTCTCTTTAACTTTGGTGTCGAAAACTAAGAACAGATGAAGGAGCGCTGGTTTC
Source organism: Calycopis cecrops (assembly GCA_001625245.1). Lineage (NCBI taxonomy): Eukaryota > Metazoa > Arthropoda > Insecta > Lepidoptera > Lycaenidae > Calycopis > Calycopis cecrops. The sequence continues at coordinate 10,870 of LUGF01040177.1, forward strand.
AAAATACACATTTTCCAAACTCGTTAAAGTTCATTAAAAATTTACGTCTTTAATCATAAATTTTAAATTGAAGAAATAGTATTTCAATTAAGTTAATGGGTAAACCTCACGTAGTGAGAACAATTCTAAATCTATGGATAAATCGATTAAATTGACGAGTATCGGTAGTGGAAATTGGAATTACTTCCTACTCCTCTTACTTTCTTCTGATTAAATTCGTTGCGGGTCCCAAGACAGATTTAGCTTTTCCCTCGGGCTCCCTGCGATCATATCAAAGAGTCAAGTGTGGTTGCCGCTGTCGATCCTGGCTACACAGGAGTAGCAGCGGTGGGAACGAGTGGTGGGCCAAAGCCTATTTTAATAGTCTCGACGTTAATAGCCTTAAGCAATGGGAATTGGGAGGACAATAGGTGATAATGATAGAATGACTTATGACAGGTTCCATCAGTAGTTTTTCCTGTTCCCTGTACCCGTCTGAGCGAAGCTACAATTCGGAGAAGCTATTACACAAGGATTCACTCTCACTTCCAACCCAAGTGGCAAGTGCCAAGTGCCACGGCCACCGCGCGTGTGCCACTTGCCAAAACGAGGTCTTACACGACCATTGATCATACAATATCGCTTCCGTTTCGCGGTAATCTAGTACATTCGTGACTGACGTCGGCCTAACCACACATGCTCTCTGCAGCGCTATATGTAGACACAGGAGCGGAAATCATTTATTTTATTCGTGTTTTTATATTATAAAGCAACGGAACATTTTGATTACAGCCAACGCCCATACATATCGATATAATTGCGTTCTTACCTCCTCTACTCCATCAGGCCATCGAAGACTCGCAGATCAGTGGACACCTAGACCACTGAAACGATTTCAATAAAAAATTTCATACATGACAGTATTGAACTTCAAATATAGTCTTTATTTTCATTCGATAATGGCTACAAAGTTATTTTTTATCCGTAGCGACGCGTGGCCCGATTTACTAGATTCTAATACGAATCCTAAATCTCTGTAATGTCTGTACTCTATAAAATGAAACTCAGCAGATTTTCCATGTGAAAAACAAACCCAAGCTACGCGCCTGAACTCTGACCCAATTTTCTCGTCGCATTGCTTTTCCTTGGCACGTGACCTCAGAGGAAAGTCGGCAGATTTTACAACGACTGTCAAAAATCTTTGAAAGTCTTTGAAAGCGGCAATAGTTTGTTTGTAACGTATTCAAATTGTAATTATGTTATACCAATGGTAATAAAGTATAACTATTGAGTATCCGGTGGCCCGGGCACAAGAGGAGCCGGGCAAGACATAACAATTGCGCGGATGTTTATGGGCGTAGTTTTGCTTCTGCTGAAGTGATTCAATAACAAGGCAATTTAGCGGCAGGTGGCGTGTTTGAATTCAACTATAATACGACGCACGGCGAATACAAATGGCATTATGGAAGCATTATGTGTACACGACGCAAATATGCATTAGCTTGTATTATTGTATTATTTTTAGGAAGAGGTAGTGCCATGCTGCATGGGAGGAGGTAGTGCCATGCATGGTGTATGTCCTCCTATGCTACGGAATTGGGCCGGCACGACCGGGGAAGTACCTCTCGCTCAGTCGAAACCGGCGTAAAGTGACAGCGTCGCTGTCGACTTTCGTGCGGTTTGTGAGTAGCCGGTGGCCCATTGGGGGGGAGGGTGAGAGGAGGGCAACGCATCTGCTTAACAGTCAAGCGAATGTCCATGGGCGTCGGTAGTCATCAAAAGGCTCCGCTTTTGCTCGTTTGCCCCCTTATGCTATAAAAAGAAAAAAATTACCTGTACTTATTACAATAAAACAATTTTAACGGACTTTTTAATTATTAACTAAGTCACAAGCCGGACATTTTAGAAGCTTTACAACAAAATGCTCGCGGCGACGGGCGAAATGATCCGCGATAAATCTTGTCAACCTCTCTTCAAGCCACTTGGCTTATTACCTCTACCGGCAATTTTTTTTTGAAATAGATATGTTTGTATACATGCACAAATATTTTTCTACAGCGGCGGACGACATAAAACATCGCAACAGACGATACCCACATAGGTTAGTTGTTGACGATAATCCCAGGCTAAGCAAATGTAACAAGAGCTGTTTAAATATGTGCGTGAAGTTGTATAACAAGTTACCAAATGATATAAAAAACCTAAGACCGAGTGGATACTTCTAAATAATTTCTACAGCATTAAAGATTTCATAAAATAAATAGTCATAAACGTATAATTAAATATTAAAAGAATAATGTTTAGGTATTATATAACTAATAGTTTTAAGGACATTGTTTGGTATTGTGTATATTTTATTTCTTTCATTTATAATTTTGCATGCTATTTATATTTAGAGCAGCAAAACATGTGTACCAACCTAAATGTGTGTAACATCTCATTGTATAACCATTTTTTTTACAAATAAAATTATTATTATTATATAGAGATCCGTTATAGTTGTTTTATTGTAATGGCTACGATGCACGCGAATACTAGCTCCACTTTCTTATTGTTTGCTAACCCACGTGTGACGGTCATAATAAATGCGTAGTTGAACCATATTTGAATTTTAATCAATTCAATTATAATTAAGTTCGTGCGAAAAAATAATGCGTGGATAAAACTCAAGATTGAAATTTGATAAATATCATTTAATTTTTCTTGCATGCAAACCTAAATACCCGTGTTGTTTAAATATCAGTGGCAGGTACATTAGCATTTTCGTGATATACCTATGTATATCGCGTGTTATATTAACTGACCAAGACAATCGTATGTACTTAATACTAAATCACTACATAGTATAAAACAAAGTCGCTTTCCGCCGTCTGTGTGTCTGTATGTTAAATTACGCAAAAGATATTGATGGATTTTTTTAACAGATAGAGTGATTCACGAGAAAGGTATATATCGTGTTTGTCGTCGCCATCAATGGCAGAACCGTAGCCATGTTTAGCGTAAGGTCGCTGCTGGAGGGCGGCGAGGCGGCAGACCGTCATGTGCCGCAGCCGCCGGAAGAGAAGAGAGAAAGCACCATCTGCTGATTCTCCCGCGGGCTTCAAACCTTATAGATACGCTACTGCTGTCGTGTTAACGTTCATACAGATGTAGTAAGAGGTACCACCGGGGAGGTACCTCCCGCCCACACTATACCGCCGTAAATAGACAGCGGTGGGTCGGGGAAAGGAGGGCAACGATCTGCATGATCTTTATGCCTGAGTTTAGGAGCGTTCGTAGTCATTAAGGTCCGACTGCTCTTTTGTCTCCCCCTTTATTATAAAAATTAATATAAGTAATCATGAGGCCCGCTGAGTTGGTTTCGCCGATTCTTCTCAGGACAGGGCTAGGGCTGAACCGGTGCACGGTGGTAGACGTAATTGTTGACGTTCAAAAAGTATTTTATATAAGTCTACTTTGAATAAAAACTTTTATCTCATTTCATTGTACCCCTGCCCATAAGACTGGGACGCGCTTGTCAATAACTACTTGTTCTATCCGGTGCATCTTCTTATCATGCTGCCATCTGTAAGAAAAACATCAGAAAAAAACCGACTTGTTCACTTGGGTTGTGCTCTTCGTTCATATGACGTCAGTGTAGAAATCCTAGACACCTGTCTTTAAACAAGGAAATGGAAAAACGCAATTGTGGAAAAACATCGATCCAACAATAATAGAGCGTCGTGTTAGATGTTTTACTTCTTATAGTCAACTATCAGTGGGACACAGTTGTTTACAGATAGTTTCTATTACGTAACCGTAGTATCGCTATTATTATACTTACACAGACACAAACGGTCGATCTGTTCTGAAGTTAGCTTCAGCCCGCAGCTTCGCCCGATTGGATTTAGAACTTCCAGAATGGAGTTAATATAGGTACCTACATATAAACCTTTCTCTTGAATCACTCTATCTATTTAAAAAAACACTATCAAAATATAATGTATAAGTAAATACGTAATTATAAAGATCTATACAGACACACAGACACACAGACGGCGGAAAGTGACTTTGTTTAATACACAGCAAGAGATAGTGCGACGCTGCATGTATGTATGCAGCCGAATGGGGACGGCTTGGGGGAGGAATCTCTCGCTTCTCCCCGAACAGCGGGGGACTTGTGTGCCTTTATGACCCCACCGGACAGGCTTGAGGCGAGAAGTCTGACTACGATCAGCTCGACTGAGGGGTCCCCCATCCCTCTTAATCACATTAATGACACATTGGTAGCGTACTCCTTTGAAGTACTGGGGCCAGGTGACAGGACGGACTGTTCAGAGGCAGTTGGACAGGCCCGAAGGCCGAAGAAGCCTCCCGAGAAGCCTGTCGCTGGAGGGATCCTGAAGGCAGGGGTTTAGTTGGTATTGCACCCCCCACTCACCAACGGTCACCCGGGCAAATTCATGCTCTTTTGGTGTCATACGCAAATGTATTCCCCTGCGTCAGCAAAAAAAGATTGTAAATGTATAACCTTCACCTAGATGTGATTTACGTTTTGCAATAGAGCATCCGTAGAGACAAGACAAACAGGTTGAGAACAACTGCATCTGTAAACGTAATAGTAAAGTAAAAAGGAGTAGAACGTACGGTCCTCCGACCTGCGCCCCGAGTGGGAGTTTTTGTCAGCGCCTCTAGCGGATACTTAAACAACTAACAAACTCCTTACATTTTGGTTGACTAAACGTTATGGAGTTATTAAAGTAAGCAAGCATTATTAAAGTAAGTAAGCAAAAACCAACACGCTGTGCTAAAACTTACCAAGTCTCATATCGGGATGCATCACATCCGGGAGAAAGGGCTTTTGACCCAAACCCAAACCCAGCCTAGCCCCAAACCTAGTCGTCCGACAAGCACACGTGGCAAATCCATCGAAGCTTTATCTCTTCCGTAGCATTAGTTCAGGTTCGAAACGTACTTTACCAATAGGTCAACTCAGCATGCATGCACAGATGACTGGACATGCACGGCTCGAGGACCGGTGAGTTATTGGAGCCGCGCACGCAGACGGGGTGCTGCACTTTCACTCTCATTATAATTTAATGAAAGTGTAATTCACTGTCTTGGCCGTGGCTCGTGTCTTGAATGTTATCGGCGTTCCTAGCAGGATTCGTGCTTTTGCTGTCCCTGTAAATATGCTGTACTTTCCTTGTAAAAATGCTGTACTTTCCTTGTAAAAGTGCTGTACTTTCCTTGTATAAGTGCTACACTTTCCTCGTGACTGATGTACTTCCTTGTAAAAGATCGTAAAACTCAAATTTAAGACGGTTTTGTTATTGAGCCGCATTTGTCATAACTTATAACATTAAACAAAGTTTTTTCCCATAACATTAAAAAAATAATCTTTCAGATTTCTTCGAAGATTCGGAAAATCACCGATAAATGTTTAATATTGCGAGTCTTGTTGCAAATTGTTATCGGCTCTCACAGACGAACTGTGAAAGTTTCTTTTGTTTGAGTAACATCGATTCAATATAATCATACAAAGTAATAAATACGATAAAATCTTAGGAAACTCACAGGGAATTTCCTAAGATAATGATTTTTGAAATCAAACACCTTCAGTGAAATCTTTACATCATTTTGCTGATATCTGGTCAGAGCTCTAACTCTATTTCATTTCCTTTTTTATTTCATTACCATCTATAGGTATATATAACAAAACAGTAAACTCGATGTGTCTGTACTGTTACTGTCTGTGTCTGTTATTTGATGATGATTGAATATATTTACGAAATACTAATTGGGGGCGATGTTAAATTAGAACACTTTTCAATGTTTTTTTTATTTTTTTGCCTCTCTGTTTGTCCGGGCTAATCTCCGAAACTACTGGACGGATTCGTATGAAACTTTTAGTGGTGTAAAGATACTAAACCTGGTCAACATCAAAAACACTTTTTAGTGCGGTAATATCGCTCATTCCTACGGGAATTCGGAATTCCGGCACATAGCAAGCGAACAATAACAAATCACTTTGATTATAATATTGTTACGCAACGCGAACAACGTCGCAGGCACGAGCTAAATTGCGATGAAAGTAGTACAGTCAACAGTGTGTGTTGGTTTTATACAGTTGTAGCTAACACTATGTTGCACGTGTAGCTGGCATCGAGC
>LUGF01040177.1:19144-32253 GCA_001625245.1 Calycopis cecrops
CCTCCCACCTCCATGGACCACCGGCTACTTACACACCGCACGAAACGCGACAGCACAGCTGTCACTTTACACTTTCCTCGTAACTGATGTACTTCCTTGTAAAAGATCGTAAAACTCAAATTTAAGACGGTTTTGTAATTGAGCCGCATTTGTTATAACTTATAACATTAAACAAAGTTTTTTCCCATAACATTAAAAAATAATAATCTTATTTCTTTAAAGATTCGGAAAATCACCGATAAATGTTTAATGTTGCGAGTCTTGTTGCAAATCACACTCACAGACGAACTGTGAAATAAAAAACACAGTTTCTTTTGTTTGAGTAACATCTCAATATACTTAATCAGATTAAATATAATCATACAAAGTAATAAATACGATGAAATCTTAGGAAACTCACAGGGAATTTCCTAAGATAATGATTTTTGAAATCAAACACCTCCAATGAAATCTTTACATCATTTTGCTGATATCTGGTCAGAGTTCTATTTCATTTCCTATTTCATTTCATTACCATTTATCTATAGGTACATATAATAAAACAGTAAACTTGATGTGTCTGTACTGTTACTGTCTGTGTCTGTTATTTGATGATGATTGTATATATTTACGAAATACTAATTGGGGGCGATGTTAAATTAGAACACTTTTCAATGTTTTTTAATTTTTTTGCCTCTCTGTTTGTCCGGGCTAATCTCCGAAACTACTGGACGGATTCGAATGAAACTTTTAGAGGTGTATAGATACTAAACCTGGCCAACATCAAAAACATTTTTTAGTGCGGTAATATCGCTCATTCCTACGGGAAATCGGAATTCCGGCACATAGCAAGCGAACAATAACAAATCACTTTGATTATAATATTATTACGCAACGCGAACAACGTCGCAGGCACCAGCTAAATTGCGATGAAAGTAGTACAGTCAACAGTGTGTGTTGGTTTTATACAGTTGTAGCTAACACTATGTTGCACGTGTAGCTGGCATCGAGCTGATGATAGCGAGCTCGTGCGATCTACATGCGAGATGACGAGAACAAGACGTGACGCCTTTCCCCTCCAAATTACGTGCACTTTCATTCTCCGTGCACGCCGCACGCCGCACGCCGCACGCCGCACGAGTCACGACATGACACTCAAAATGTCCCGCATGAGTAGGGTTGCCATCTCAAAAATCTGTCAACCAGGACAAGGCACGTAAGAACCCCGGATTTCTGAGCTTCCTACCCGGACGTTAGAAAATAGTATTTTTCATAAGATACTCAGAAGAATAAAATATAATTTTAACGGTCATAAATCAATGCAATTTTTTAATGCAATTTTAAACTAAATGACGAACTTAAAAAAAATACTCCCAGTAACCATAAACATTTCTTTCACCGGACGCTCCCCGGACGCCCTCTAAACTAGGACAAATCCGGGGAAACCCGGACGGATGGCAACCCTACGCATGAGTCAGGACGCGAAAACTTCTGCAGCGGCGTTAGACAGGGGAAAATAACATTCGCATCAGCAAACATGCTGTACGTAGCACGTGGAATTGGAGCTACGCTAACTCGTAGAAGCCATGCGGCGTTACAAGTGTGTGCAACTAAATACAGGCCATTGTTACTTGATAGTTTTAGGGCTCCAGGCTGCCTGTTTTTTCGACTATTTTATAATATTTTTATCTCCTGGTTGTATGGATGTCTGTGGGCGTAGCTTGTTAGGTACCAGCAGGTTACCCTTAATATTTCGACTGTACATTGCCATGCAATGCCTCATTCATCATTCAACAGTTACCACACGAACACAGGTGCAGGATTTCCTCCACTCCCAATATCCCAGTCTGTAGGACGCCGAGACTTCTGCGTACGCAATAATACGCAGTTTGCAGAGCTGTGCCTCGTACGCATTTGATCAATGTGTGGGTTCTTCGAACGATTTTAGTTCCGCACTTCAAAATTAGTCGATTTCGTAGTTCATCTGTTGATGCGTCTGTTAAGACACTTCTCACGAACGCGTGGAAGCTATCCAGCAACAGTTCAAGTCAAACAAGTGGTCTGTGATCCCAAAGCAACCGTCGTCCTCTTTGCGGTCCGCGAAGGTTTTATAAATGAGTTATTGGGGAGGAGCGGAGAAACTAAAAAAAATTGTGTGAATATCACAAGTGTGGCCCACACTCAGTTTATTTTGCCCTGCCTGCGAAGATGTTACCGACCACTAACTTTTTTTAAATTTTTTTTAAAATTAATTTTGCTTTTTACATTAATGCATTATTACAATGTTTTTTCTTTTTTTTTCTATGCCTGTCGCTCGTGTATGATCCGTTACATTTATATATTATCTACAATTACATTTATATATAATTGAAACCATTAATAACATTTATATTTTATACATATCATACAATAACTATACAATAATACAATAAATATTATTATTATTCAATTAATACAATTCATCTTATTAATACGATTATACAACCAATGAAATAACAATCAGTTGGGATAGTGAATAATAATCTTTTATGTACATTAATGATTAATTAAATCTAAACAGATAGAATGATGGGTTCAATTATCAATAGAATGATAGGACCGCTACCTTAAAGCACAGAAAAAACACTCGTCACAAGTCAACGCAATCAAATGTGGTACAGGGCTCGTATAAGCGGAGCGCCGCGCCGCGCCGCGGCACAATATGTGCCAGTGGTCGCAGGTTCGAATCCCGCCTCAGTCATGGATGTGTATCTAGGGTAGGTATTTCTATAATAAAAATTTTAAATATATAAAATTTCTTAAATTTATAAAGCAGGTATTTTAAAGACTAGCGGTCGCTCGCAACTTCGTTTACGTGAATCAGTTTTTTACCGCAGTCGGTTATTAAAAAGTAGTCTATAGCCTTCCTCGATAAATGGATTTAGTAATAACGAAATATTTTTTTCAAATCGGACCAGTAGTTCCAGAGATTAGCGCGTACAAACAAACAAAAAAAAAACTTTTCTACTTTATATTATTAGTAAAGATATTGTCCCGTAACAAAGTCCTTACGATACCTATCATGGAGCTAAAGAGCTGAACTAACGTGGTGTGTAGTGTCCACAGATATATAAGTGCATAATTTGACAATTACTTCAAATTGGTAAACTATATCACTGAGAATGCCCGTACCTAAGTTTCCGGAACCTTTAACCGATATATCGAACCGCGATACATTCCCGGAAAACCTTCCCCAGCATATAATCGATATTAGATAATATGTCTGCCGTTAAACAAACACTGCCTATATAATCTAGGTTCATCTATACATATAATAATATCGTAAGAAAGTCAAAACTGTACATTGAATATTTTTTTAAAAGAATAGTTGGGGCGTATTTTACAATCGATATCGAGACCAAAAATATAGTTTTTAAAATCATTGTCTGTTTGTCTGTAGGTATGTCCGGGCTAAACTCAAAAAGTATTGCATGGATTTATTTCAAATTATGCATGAATATATATATGCATGAATACTCACAGGTAGGGTCAACATATAGGCTATATATCTCGATATTTCCACGGGGATCGAAACTTATATGTGTGAAACCGCGAGGAGCACCTAGTGATATGAAAGTCATATCGATATTCAGCACCAGACACATGGCTCCCCCAGGGAGAAGGGGCCACCAGTGGCAGTCACACACCCGGCTGTTTGTATCCAGATATACCTAGTAAGAGATTGTAAAAAAGAGCTTTTGTAAGACGTAGAGCCACCCTGCATCGGTTATACGCAAGCGCTAGTACCTGTAACAAGTCCTTACGAGGTACTTAGCACGGGGCTAGGCCAACGTTGTTTTTAGGGTTTCGTACCTAATAGATAAACGGAACCCTATTACTGAGCCTCCGCTGTCCGTCCGTCTGTCACCAGGCTGTATCTCATAAACCGTGGTTGCTAGAAGGTTGAAATTTTCACAACTTATGTATTTGCTTTGTCGCTATAACAACAAATACTAAAAATAATAAAAAATAAACACTTGGGCGGGGTGCCCATACAATGATGGTACGGAACGCTTCGTCGTACACGAACGAGTCCGACTCGCACTTGGCCAGTTTTTAAAGTCCACATAAATTTATTATTATTCTTATTACTAGCTTTTGTATGCAGTAGTTAAGTTAGGTGGAGAGTAGAGAGCCTACTAGGAGTAAAACTGGGACAGTTGACACGGAAGCATGGCGGCCGACCGGACTAGGACAGGCTTTGTTTATATTATTTTGGGGGCAAACGAATCGTCAGATGTTTTGGTGAATACCCACTGCAAAATGCTGTAATAGTTGTGCAAACGTATTGGATCCCTCCTGCCCTTCAATGTCCCAGCGGAAACTCACAGCTCGCACAAAACACGACAGCCTATCACTTTGAGGCGGCATCGTGATGACACTATCTCACAAACTGAACTAAACTAAACTCGGCCTGTCGTTGTATCTGCGACGCAGTTGATTTTTAGAAAGTTTGTGAGATTTCCGGTACGGGATTCCATCTTTTTTAAAAAGTGATTTATCTTAAAATAAACAACCTGTTACTTCCTATCATCATCATCATCAACGCGACGCCACGACGATAGATCTCGCTACTCGCATCTCCACGGACTGGCTACTTCGCGGCTTCATTACATCATGAAGCCCGCTGAGTTGGTTTCGCCGGTTCTTCTCAGGACAGGGCTGTAGTTGAACTTAATTATTATCCCTTTTAAACCATCCCAACATGTCGGTTACCTTAGTCATCACTGCAGCCACGGATAGTCTTAACGAAGTTACATATAATACAAAAACAGATCGTTCTAGATATTTCGATTTACTTCATAAATCATAACATCATTGATTTATTTATTTATATATCCTAAGGGAACCATTAACTATCATCGACATAGTTATTACAATATGTTGTTCTAGATTGTAATCTATAGATATTATCATTGCCAAATTTCAACAAACTTTTGTATTTACTATTTTAAGGATACAATTTTACCCGGGATTTCGGTTGCCCAGTAAGAACTCTACCTTAATTTAGTCCTGTTAAAAAACAGAAGTTTCTAGAGCCAGCCGGCGGCGCGGCGGGGCGCGCGGGGCTGATTCGCGGACAATACACAATGCGGCTCGGATGACCAGCTCAATTGTGGCCACCCGCCCGTCTGCCCCACACGCGGGAAATAGCGGAGGAATAACCTGACCATAATAAGACAGGTGACACGGTACCTCATGGTTCTGACTGAACAATGTCGACGTTGCCATGCCACAATTTTAAAAAATCAAAATATCTAGTTGATTTTCAATATTATCTTTGCGGCCATATTTAAGAATTAAACCTAATTTGGAAAAAAAAACAGTCTATACTGTACAAGGCCATGGACAAAGCAGTCCTAATGTTGCCCAAGACACAAACTTACGTCTAGAATCTAGACCTCAAAGCAATAACTGAGAATTAGTGGATTTTAATAAAAAGATAATTTGCACTGAGCCCCTACTACTTACCCATTGGCGTCACGTTATAATAGCTAATGAAGCTTTTATCTATCTGTCTACATCTAGTGCTGATCGAGTTGGGAACCTGATAGGGGCAAATGCGACTCATCAGAGGACGCGCTTTAAAACCTTACATCTCTATTTACAAAACTCAAAGGTAGTAAAAAGTTTGCCCACATACATTATAAAAAAAAGTCTTTAGTGACGTTCGCTATATAATAACCGTTCGATATTAATATTTAATATGCACCGACTATTAAACTGATAATGTATTTAAACGTATCTGTAGTTGTAGTGCTTCTCGGAAGCCGCTCGCTGCTCGCCACGTGTTCACATGCGGTCCAATGACAATCCATGTTGTGTTCCGAACATGCACATAAAACACAGCTCAGGAAATTATTTCTAGTAAATAAAATAAAACGAGCTCGTCCAATCGGTATATTTAAATATTTAACAAGCCCGACATTTCAGAAGCTTTCATACACGGTCACGGGCGGACCGTGCTTGAATAAACTGCGATAAAATCCATTAAAGTCGTATTATTGTATAATATCCTCCTAGCCGATTTCGGCTACGGCGGCCGTCTCTATAGAGACGAGCCAGCTGCGCAGGACATATTATAGTGCACAAGTGTGCGCGCAGACACAAGTGCACTCTCTATTCCCTTATTCTCATATTCCGATGGGACGGCAATCCGACACGACCGGCGAGAAATCAGGCGCAGGACCGACGGCTTAACGTGCTCTCCGAGGCACGGGGGTGTATCACCGCCAACTTCCTGACTCCGGACTGTTATTAGAAATTGCAAAATCCCAATAACAATTTTCGGTCCGACCCGGGATTCGAACCCAGGACCTCACGTCTGTGGTTGAACACGCTTACCACTAGACCACGAGGCAGTCTATTGTAATTAGTGATATTCGTGTAAACTTAAGACATCAGTATGTCGTCCAAATACTTTAGTACCTAGTGGTAGTCTTGATCGGAGAAGGCGGCCCGTGCTGCTGCATCTTTGGTGAGACATGGCACTGTAAGGGGCGTGTGATGTCAGTTAACCTTCAAAGAGGGAGTGTTTATAAAAGATGCGGTTCGCTGATGGCTTCATCATCCATGTCGCAATGTGATATAGTGATCCTCGTGTCTACAAAGATCAATCTAGTAATAAAAGTCAAAGATACTATCACAGGTTCCAATATAAAGCTGAAGAGTTTGTTTGTTTGAACCCGCTAATCTCTGGATCTTACTAGTCCGATCTGAAAATTTATTTCAGTAGTAATTAGTCTATTTAGCGAGGAAGGCTTGAACCGAATGTGGTAAAAAAACGGATTCACGTAGACAAAGTTGCGGGCGTTCGCTCTCCTTAATAACAATGTCCTAGGCGAAGTTCGGCGACGGTCATTTTTGTACTACGGACACAAATGCACTGCTTATTGCCGCATTGCCCTATTTTGGTGGGCTGGTAGCTTGATGCTCTCCGAGGGTTGAGGTCCAAGGGTCAGACCGCTAATATCCCGACTGGAGTATTATATGTCATACAGATTCCTAATCCTAATTTACCTAAGAACCAATCAGCGAACTGTCGTATAATCCAGTAGAGGACGTAGCCTAGGAGGTAAATTACCTCCTCTCTCTCACGAGGGCTATTACGGCGCGCAGAGTGCGGCTCATTACGGTAACGACCTCCTCGGCTCGGCCTGCAACTCGCGACCTCCGCGCGCGACTATTGTCACGGCCATTGTAAACCCCTTATCACACATTACAATAAAACTGCTCACATGGACGGATTGCTCTTTTGATTCAGGTTTGCTCACTAGTTTATTTAAGCAATTTTAGATGTAATAGATTAAATATGAGTAGGTATGGAGTTAAGCTGCGGACAGTGTGCACTAGAAGCGAGTTATTCGTGATTTAGAACCTAGCCTGCAAGTACCTACGTCATTTAAAGTTTTATGAAACTTGGGGTAGACCGTCTACTCTCAGTAGGCAAACGAGCAGTCGGAGCCACTTTCATATGAAAGTGGCTCATATGACTACCGACACGACATCCGAAAAAAAATTATGAATATCTTAAATTATCTTAATACACGAACAGGTACAGTATTACCCGGGACATGCAGGAGCCGGCGTCGGTGATCAGACTAAGGTGGATAAGTCTTGTACCCTGATGGCCTGCGCAGACGAGGGATTTTGTCCGTGGACCAGTAACTGTGTGCAAAGTACCGCGTACTTGTAATCCCTCGTTTGCGTTACTCCATACAGTTGTAAGCGATCTATTTTAGCGGACAAAAAGTCTTCGAACAAAAATTCCTTGTCTGCGAGGGCCGTTACTGTGAGATACTAGAAAATGCCAAAGGCTTTTATTAGCCTAATAAAAAAAACTATTTAATAAATGAATTATCAGATTATTGTTAACTAGCTGTTGCCTGCGACTTCGTTCGCGATTACTGAGTTTCCCGTAGGAATTATCTATTTCCCGGGATAAAATATAGCCTATACGGATTCGGAAGAATCCCAGCTAAGTAATGGTAAAAGAAATTTTGAAATCGGTCCAGTAGTTTTTGAGCCTATTCAATACAAACATACAAAAATACAAAGGTTTCCTCTTTATAATATTAGTATAGATATAGATAAGTCGTTGTTAAAATCAATCATTGGGTATAATAAGAAAGAAGGAAAGAGCATCACAAACTTTTATCGGGACCATACATAAACATACAAAGCAATAATATTCGGGATAGAAAGTAATTATTATATTATTCCAGATCGAATCTATGTATGTTCCAAATATAATCTAAATGTCCTCCGGAGGTTTTGTACGAAAAATTAACAATGCAGCCCTACACACTCACATTCATCTTTATAATATAAATGGGATAGAATAAGAAAGCAGGATTTAGGCTGATCGTGTGTGTGTGTCGTGACTCGTGTGTTCTAGAAGCGTCTAGAACTGTCGATGGCGGGACTCCCCGAGGGGGGTCAAGGCGCGAGCGTCACTGATTCAATCATTGAACAATTGGTACGGAATCTGCGCGGGAGCGGCGTTATGCAATCATGAACCATTTACTTGAACAATTACTGCTTTTATACACAACTACAAGATTAGGCCATACGTTGTTTGATTAATTATTCAAGCTTAGGAAAAAACTATAATGTGACATCTGGCTTATTCAATACAATGATATTTACAAGTGGTAACATTACTATTGATATTGAAGCAATATTTTATTTGACTTCGTAAGTATATATAGTAGAAATTGCCTTTGTTTTGTATATATTTGATAAATTAACCATTAATAAAAAGAAAAAAACAATCAACAACAGCTTAATAGAACAATAAAAATATATGAAACAAAATCATGTTCAGATAACGTATAAAATATTGTTTACCTACACAAAACTGGCGTAAAGTGACACCTGTGCTGACGCGTTTCGTGCGGTGTATAAGCAGTCGGTGTGTACCTATATAGGGATAACCTACCTATGTAGGGAGAAGTAGAAGGGAGGGGTCTGTATATCGTCTATGCGGATGTCTATGGGCGTTGGTAGTCATGAAAATGGCTCCGATTACTCGTTTGCCCCCTTATACTATAAAACAAAAAGAAAAAAAAGAGCACGCCTGTTTTTTTCTAAATCCTGTCAACCCTAGCAATATTTTTATGCTGGGCAAAGTTGTCGACCACAATTTTTAAAGTAACTTACAACATTGCCCACCCAGTTTTCTCGCTAGTTAAGACGTAAGAAGTAGGCCACGATTAAAAGATGCATCAATTAATGCTATACGCATTAATAATAATGAACTTTAACTGTTATTGTTAGCAGTTAGGTATTGTTATGTGCAGCGGTTATTGTTAATGCGGGATAAAAAACTAGAATGTGGTTTTTGCACTACTTTCGACGAGGCTATTTTGACGGTACCTCACACAACTGAATGTAATGCTGCGAGTGTAGTTGTCTGTGCTACTAAACAGACATTCTACTTTTCCCTAGGCACGACACAAAGTTGCCATTTATTAAAATGAAAATAGTATCGGTAGTTTTAGTTAATGTGCGAGTTGTCCCTTGTCTCCCCTGGGCAAAGTTACAAAGTTTCACGATATGGAATGAAATGAAAAAGTTTTTATTCAAAATAGAATTACAGGAATTACTTTTTGAACATCAACAATTAAATCTACCACCGGTTCAACCCTAGCCTAGCTAGCTATATGTTTATTAATAAGGGGGTAAATGTTTACTATCATCTGAGAAGATATCTACAAATCGTAATGTAAATTAAATACTATTTTTATGCTTGTTTTATAAATTTATTTAAATTAACTTACGTAAATTATAATGAAACTAATTATGAATAATTATGATAATCATCTTAATCGTAATTTTTTTATTGTATGCAAATTCGATGAAAGGCGTCGTGTGCACTGTGCAGTGAAGTTTACGCGGAAACTTGTTTGGGAATGTTATGAATGGATTTTCAGTTGTCTTTATAATTGTTGTGGGATTATACTTTGTGTTCTATTTTGTGCACTATAGACGAACTGTTTAGCTGTTGGTTTCGTGGCAACACGTAGTCACAGGTAGCCAGGTAGTGGGTTTAAACTTAATATTGCTATGGCCACTATGCCAGATACATTAGTCGTTAAGTGTAAGCAGGTGATGCGTCTGTCTAGATCTACAAAAGAAGTTCGTAGACCGTCCTCCACAGTGTCTGGTTGTCAGGCCGTGCCAGGTGTTCGTGGGTCAAATGTCCATGAAGTAGTTCGTGTGGGTGACAGTGTATCTGAGTCTACAGACTATACTTACATCAGGAGAATACACATCAGGAGGACATGTCTTCATTTCCAATCAGGAGATACTGTTGGCAAATGCTATCCTAGGAATTAAGAAAAAGGTCCATTAGTGGGTTTCCAGGGACCGCACGAAACGCGTCAGCATTGTTGTCAATTTTCCGCGGTATCATGTGAGTTAGACCTGATCATGCCGGTCTAGAATCTTACTAAGTATTTGTATAAAAATTTCGTGTCGCTTCGTCTGGAGTATTTCCCGTAAGTACTGGACTGATGTATGATGTAATGTGTGTACTGTGATGTAATGAATTCCTACTAATATTATAAATGCGAACGTTTGTATGTTTGTGTGTTCGTTTGTTACTCCTTCACGCAAAAACTGCAGAACCGATTGTCATGAAATATGGCCAAAGAGGGTAATTTGGATTAACACATACGATTTTTAGGAATTTTTATCCTGAAAAAAATGTTCCTACGGGATGCCATGGAATGATTTTCTATCGAACATTACGCAGCTACTTTCGTATAAATATGTAATTCTGTTCAATTTAAATTATAGGCTATATTCTATTTCGATTGGCGACCGTGATATTTCAGTGGCGGACAGTCGGGTAAATAAATATAGATACAATCGATATCTATTAGGAATTAGGTACATGATTCACGTTCTGCGTGTAATGCTTTTGTTTTATAAACGGTACAATCCGGCAACCGCGTTATCTACATATCTTTATTACATTACTGTGAACTATACAATTACCTGCGGTTATCATTAAATATACGTTTTATTATAATTATGTTAATTACACAAATTAGTAAAATTCAAACAGTTTAAATACAAATTACCTACAAATTGTCTAAAGGTAATTTGTACAAGTTGTCATATTTCGTAAGGTGCAAGAGTGTTGCACTGTGTCATCATCATCATCATTGGTCCTGTATTTGTTGCATTTCGCCACTAAGATATTGCCATTGCTGCCTTGCTACTGGATAAGGACGGGAGCAGTCCCTAGCGGCTAACCCTGATGAAGGTTAGATTGTCGTTTTATTTGGTGGGCCTCAGATACAAGATGATCAATGTGTTTGACTGTGGGCCACGTTAGCTGGTTCATAATCATAATCACTGTTGTTTCTAGACAAGCACAAAATCTGGAAATTTATTTTTGGTAAGAGGTAGTGCCACACTGCATGCTTGCATGCAGTTGAATTGGGCCGGCACGACCGGGGAGGTACCTCTCGCTTACACGAGACTGGCGTAAAGTGACAGCTATGCTGTCGCGTTTCGTGCGGTGTGTAAGTAGCCGGTGGCCCATGGAGGTGGGAGGACAAAGGAGGGCAGCACATCTGTATAGCCTTTATGCGGATGTTTATGGGCGTCGGTAGTCATAAAAATGGCTCCGGCTGCTCGTTCGCCCTCCTATATCATAAAAAAAAAAAAATAGTTATTGTTCTCAATTTTGCTCAGAGAACCCGTCGCCGAATTCTCTATATCTTGGCCCGAAAAGCTTGTCTTTAGATCAAAGGACCAGCTTATACGTAAAGTGAATTTCTATTCTTTTGTCTGCTACGAGTACAACGTAGAACTGACCCTTTAATCCTCGGCCATACAGCCCACATAACCATGGATCTTACAGTATTTACTATTTATGTTATTTATTTACAATACCTCCAAAGTCCATCAAAAAAGCGGGCAGGAAGAGCCTCATATACTAATTTGTAAAGCTGACCATAGGTAACACTTAAAGCGTTAGTTAACAATGTGCTCACAGCTTTCAACACAAGTTAACAGTCAATAGCAGATAACAGTGGCGCAACGGAGGATGCGCAAGAGTGGCGTATGTGTAACCCAGTCGTAAAATCCTTGCATCGGACGTTAGTGACGTCATATAGTCGTTGATGCAGTTTGCTAACCACACTCAGACGTGGTGGGGTGCGCGGGGAAGAGAGGGTGGAACATTTCAGGTCATAAGGTGCTATGTTGTGACAGAATTGTGCGTGGATTTGCGGCGTCTTGCGCATTCGCAGCCTCGGGCATAACTATCAACTGATAGTACGTGCTTGGCTGAGTGATCACGGCATGAAGTACAAGTAGTTAATATTCGCGATATGTCGTCCTTTGGATAAACAAACAGGACATTACAATTGTTTCACCATAAGCCACAACACACCACAGCTAGAATAACATAAGTTAATATGTTTGAGATCCTTCTGGGATCTTCACTCAAAAGCTACAATAATCGAATTCCAAAATAAAAGTGGGATACTATTTTGTCATTTCGGTGACGTCTTACTAGAGCAGCGTCAGTTATTTTTTGGCATTTGGAAAGGAGCAAGGTAGGAGGGCAACTCCTCTGTAGAACAATTATGTTGATGTTGATCTCTATGGGCATCATAAAAAGGCTCGTTGGCTACATTAATAGTAACAAAAATGTCAAACAAGTGAATGTCAGGCAAACGGGAATTCGTCTCAGGCAATCTTTACTGCAAAAATGTCATATTTATAAACCCCCTTAAGCAAGACAAAGACTCTTCAAGCTTTTTTTTTTGGATAAATTTTGACAAACAGCGTAAAACCATCGCACGGAAACTGAAAAAAAAAAACTGAAATCGATGCATCTGTTTGTGAGCTACGATGCCACATACACATAAACATCGAACAAACTTATAACAACCGTCTTTTAACGTAAGGCGTTCTATCCAGCGCCGAATCCACTTGATGGCTTAGGTGGGCATTAGGTACGGGCCCGACCATTTCTGTACCCATAAAAGGGCCCCATTTTCAACTCCAATGTCTCCTCCATGCCCCGGTCCCCGCCAGACCTTAATCCGGCGCTGGTACGTACTGGC
>LUGF01040177.1:32271-53498 GCA_001625245.1 Calycopis cecrops
GCGCGGTGTCACATGACGCGTGCCGCGACTCGCCTGCCGTTACGACACACGTCACACGCGAGCGGCCCGCAGGGTCACCACCTTCTCAATCGCATTATACGACCGTTTCACAATTAACAAGACAACGTAGTGCAATTTATCTGCGTAACCCTATCGACGATTCAGGATGCGATATAACAAATTAGATCGACTCGTGAGTGAAGTTTCTGAGCATTGATCTACATCAAAAATTATTAGGCAATATACAGACCAGTCGGATTATAATCGCCAACAACACACAATATTTAAAAGCATTTCAGAATTGCGATAAAGTTGTATAATTTGTAAAATTTTATTATTTTTATAGCTGTTTTTTAGCATACCGTCAAACGAGACATCGAATATAATGACTGCCGACGCCCATCAACATCCGCACAGTTATTCATCATAATCACCATCAGCCGGAACACGTCCACTGTTGGACACAGGCCTCCCCACAGAGCGCCCCCTGGTGGCGGTCGCGAGCCACTCCCACTAATAATTATTCAGATGTAATTTGCCTATGATCCATCCACCAATACCTATACCCTATTAATATTATAAATGCGAAAGTTTGTATGTTTGTTTGTTTGTTACTCCTTCAGGCAAACCTACTGAATCGATTTTCAGGAAATTTGGCACACACATAGAGGGTAACTGGGATTGACACATAGGATAGTTTTTTTCCCAAAAAAATCTTCCTATGGGATGCCATGGGATGATTTTCCACGGGATCGAAATTTACGCGGGTGTAACTGCGGGGCGCAGCTACTCTTACAATAATTTGCACGTTTGATGTTTCTTTAGTCAGTATATTGTGATTTGTGACAAATCTGTACTCCCCAATCAAAAAATCTACTATTATTATAAATGAGAAAGTTTGTTTGTTTGTATGTTTGTTACTCCTTCACGTAAAAACTGCTGAACCAATATTCATAAAATTTGGCACACACAGAGAGTAACTTTTATTAATTTTAATTATCATATAGGATAGTTTTTATCCCGAAAAAATGTTCCTATGGGATGCCATGGGATGATTTTCTATTTTCCACGGGATCGAAATTTACACGGGTGAAACCGCGGGACGCAGCTAGTCAGCTGATAAAAGTAGAGCGTTCTGCAGGGTGAGGCAGCCCTAGCAGATGATCCGACAATTTGAATGGTCGGTTCCAGCGGATAATGGAGCTGGCACGTGGAGCTCACGTGAGGGACAGCTGGTGGAGCTCGCGTGCAGACGTCATCATCAGCCCGCCACCATCCGCCGCCTGGGCCTCGATATATATTGGCCAGAGGAATGAGAAGTGGTGCCATTCTGACAATAGAATCGATGGCTCAACCTAGAGAGTGCCAGTCCAGTTACACCGGCTTAAAGTGATGTCGCTTTTTGGGCTTCAGTTTCGATGGCAGAAAGAAAGAGGAGAAAAAAAGTTGTTAAGTCAATGTCTACGGGCGTCGGTATTCGTAAAGCTTAAAAAAAAATGCTTGTTGGTCCCCTATAGATATTTTTATATGGTATAGGAGGGCAAACGAGCAGACGGAACCATTTTCATGACTACCGACGCCCACAAACATCCGCATAGAGGCTATACAGATGCGCTGCCCTCTTTTCGCCTGCCACCTCCATGGGCTACCGGCTACTTACGTCTTACACACCGCCAAAAATGCGACAGCACAGCTGTCACTTTACGCCGGTCTCGTGTAAGCGAGAGGTACCTCCCCGGTCGTGGCGGCCCAATTCGGCTGCATGCAGTGTGGCACTACCACTTACAAAGCTATTTACTATAAACATAATAATTCTATGATGTTAGATGTTAAATTAGTTATTTTTAGAGAAGGTCCTTATTTAGTCATATGTATACCGCGTGCACTCCTGTCACAACTGCACTTGTGGTTGTGCATTGTGCAACAGCTCGTTAATAATAATATAATGACAGTCGGCAAAAACAAGCCACGCAGTATGTCTGGCAGAGGCCGCACGTTCACTCAAATTATAGAGGTGACAAAATGGCTTTATTACTCCGGCGGTGTGGTGCGACATTGTGAAAATAACAACTATAACACATCTTCACGCGATGCGCCAGCTCGCTAACGGGGTAGGCAGAGAGTACAGACTGTCGCATATTCCTTTATACACTATACTTTCTTCCTCCATTTATATCTCTTCACAGTTCATATACATATACACGCAGTAAAATTAATGAAAACGAAATAGCGTTCAAATACTCTCTCTCAAAAACTCTTGGAATAACAAAATAGATAAATATTCCTCACATCATCAGGGTGTTACTACAGTATACTGTATCATAATGATCAGCCGGAGGTCGCCCGCGGCTGTACAGTCTCCGTCAAGCGCCACAGGTGGCGAGCCACTGGCAGCCAGCGGTTACTAGTGCACAGAGCAGGGAGCGTGCAGTACTGCAAACTTGTAAGAGGTAGAGCCACATTGCATGTTTGCATGCAGACGAATTGGGCCGGCACGACCGGGGAGGCACTTCTCGCTTACACGACACCGGCGTAAAGTGACAGTTGTGCTATCGCGTTTCGTGCGGTGTGTAAGTAGCCGGTGGCCCATGGGAGGAGAAAGGACAGCGTATCTGTATAGCCTCTATACGGATGTCTATGGGCGTCGGTTGTCATTAAAATGGCTCCGACTGCTCGTTTGCCCCCCTATACCATAAAAAAAGTTTCAGTGAGTGTATATCAGCCCCAGTGTAAAGGAATTGCAAAAGAATGACAATGACATATTGACATTTAATATTGAAATATCTTTGCAAATTAAATTGTAGTAGCTGCGCTCCGCGCTTTCGCCCGTGTACGTTTCGACCTCGACACATCTCGACACTCGAAAATAGATGTTTGCCGATTCTCAGACCTGCCCAATAAGCGGTCTAACCGTTTCGGAGGAATATGGTAACTAACATTATGGTTAAACTATTGCTCCGATTGATCTGATTTTTGTGGTGTGGCCTGGCAATGATATACTAAATATGCGGTTGAATTTAATGCCTCTCGCTTGTATCAACCTTGTATATGAAAATCAATTGCTATTCGTTAGACTCACTAAAACTCGAGAACGGCTGAACTGATTTGGCTAATTTTGGTTTTGAATGAATAGTGGAAGTTCAGGGAAGGTTTAAAAGTTTCGAATTTACGAAAAAAATGCTAGTAATGTAGTAAAAACAACAATTTCGTTTTCCCATAGAAACTACCTACCTGTCAAACGTTTGATGTTCGTAGGTACTGTCGTTCAGAAATGAAAAAAAAAATTAAAATTGAAAGAATAGTTTAAAATAAATAACTAAGGGCCGATTTATCATTTCTTGGATAAATAGATGGATAACTATATATCAATTAATAATATTGGTTTATTAATTAAATAAATATTTTAAATTTTTCAATCGCCTGTAAACTAAAGAATAGTTATCCTCTCTTGTATGTCCAGTTCTAACGGCTTGCCGACTGGAGTACTGGGGACAGAGGTCAGGATGAGAACCTGACCCCATTACACGGTTCCGACACTGTAATAGGGACTGTTCAGAGACAGCCGGACAGTCTTCAAGGAGAAGTCTGGCCATTTCACCAAGGCCAGCCTGTCGCTGGAGAGATCCTGTTATTCCGGGGCCCTCCAATTATAGCGGCTGAAGGCACGGCAGGGGTTCAGTCTGTATTGCACTTCTGACATAGGTCTAGGGGCCACCCGGGATCCTCGGTATCATACGCAAATGTATTACCCTGCGTCAAAAAGAGTGTAAAGTTATAAAGTAACGGGTTGACAATTCTTCCACAAAACATTACACGTTACCATGACAACATATTTTCCAATGATGACAAGACAACGTCTGTCGGGTCAGCTAGTATCCAATAAATTAGTTCTATCTCTAATAATACATTTTTAAACAATTTTCACTGAGTTAATAAGTTTAAGTAGAGGACATCAATGACAATAATCATATTATCTATTTAACTTTCTGAGAGTCACTATAGAGGTAACTATGTTGTGCTGTGGAATCTGCTTCTAGATTCTTCTAGAGCAGTGGTTCATAACCTTTTAGTCCTGAGGGACCATTTGACAAAAATTTCGTCCGCGGCGTAACGAAATTTTTGTATATTGATCTGGAGATAATGGCAAGGCTCGTGGACCACTTGAAATGCTTCCAAGGACCACGAGTGGTCCGCGGACCACCGGTTGAGGACCACTGTTCCATAATATATAAAACATAAAGAAACCTTAAAACAGCTGTGACCAAAATTGGCACCCGTTCTTACGCGTATATTATTCAATATAGTGGCCTGGAGATGTGTACATTAGGTAATGTACAAGCCATGGCGCGCCGCTCGCCGCTCGCCGTAGTAGCCTTGAACCAGATCGGTCTCGTAATCGCGCTGCGGCCGTGGACTCTACGCTGGAGAGTTTTTATAGTGCGGGGATAACGAGCAGTCGCAACTCGCGGCTATCAGATGACTACCGACGGTAATAAACAATGTTATGCGCACGTGTCTCACTCCCACACTCGTCCTCTTCCAATTAGTTATTAGAAACTCTGAACTCTTGACGAAACGCTTTTTATATTATACCGGGGCAAATGATCAGACGGAGCCATTTTCATGACTACCTACGCCTGTACCATATATCCGCATATTTTATACAGATGCGTTGTCCTAATTCCTTTTCCCACCCCGATGGGCCACCAGCTGCTTACAACTTTACGTCGGTACCATGTGAGCGAGAGGTGTACGAGTATATTTAATTACAATGCCGCAAGCTCTTATAATATATCCCAAATGTGTAAGTCTTACTAATTACTTAATCAACAGTAAACACTGTTACATAACGCAGGTAATCGGCGACACTTGGTCACTTGTGATCGCCTGCGACAGGCTAATACGTGGCGTCATTGACCTTATAGTCTAGATTAAGGGAGCCTACATTCACAAGTGCGGTTGTACAGAATTACGTTTACATTTGTATTTAAATACATACAGGTGAGGTAATATTCGTAAGGTTGTTAGTTTGTAGGAAGTATTGAATATCAATTTTCAAAATTCCTTTTTTTATTTTATACGGGGTCAACAAGCAGTTGGAGCCCTTTGATAAGAAGATCCGCATAGAGGATACGCAGATCATGCGTTGCCCTTCTTTGTACTTTTGTGCGAACCAGATATTTTGTAGAAGTAACTCTAAGAAAAGGATGATTTTTTGAGGACACAATTCGTCCTTGTTAAAAAAGAATTTTGATTAGCAATTTGTTACATGAATAAGCACTGAGAAAGGTATAAGAATATGTTAGGATTTTTTTTAGGTTAGTAAAAACGAAAAACAGATCTAAAACTTTAAGCCAGTATAATGTGAGTGAGAAGTGCGGTCTGTACCTTTAACTTAACGATTTGAAGTCATGTTGCTTTATATTGGCTTTCGGGAAATAAGCAAATTTTCCTGTCATAAAGACCCGCAACTCTTTTCGAATTCGAAATATCGCGGTAAAGAATCTGTTTCATGTAATATCAAGGTTTTCCAATTTAATTGTGTCGTTCGTTAAAAATATCCGGCTTAGATTTGTTTACGAAATAATAGTTTACTAAATATTTGTAGATATGACCCAGTGACCCACATGGGGTCGCGACTCCTAGTCGATAAATAACAACATAATAACGTATAACGTTGCTTAAGTAAATATACATAATATTATAAATATTTTACTTAATATCCTTAGCGAAATATCAAACAGATTCTATAAGTATCTTTGCTGCTTGCACGTTCGTTTTGCCCGCCATCTTGACGAGCAATTCTCTATCTATCTAAAATCTTCGGCTCCTGTAACTGAGTAATTTGTGTATTGCACCTTAATGAGGCCACCCCACTAGAGAAGGAACTCACGTCGTACTCATCTCTCATGTCATGTGTCAACAGTTTATTGTGTGTATCTCTCTCTCTCTCTCTCTCTCTCTCTCTCTCTCTCTCTCTCTCTCTCTCTCACACACACACACACACACACATACACACACACACACACATCCGCAATTGTGGCACGGATCTGATCCCAGGGTCAACTTTCCTACTTAAATTAGTAACTTTCTTCCGTAGACCAAATCATGACCAGGTGTGTACTACGTAGCCAGAATCGGCCGGACGTAGCTATTCATTTGGACGCAGGTCTGCAACCGTTTACAGTGAATTAACAGCGCCAGGTTAAGCTCTGGGCCCTTGGAGACCTTGGAACCGAGAAGAGGGCCCGTCATGGGTACAACAATGATTTTAAGAGTTAAGAATCTGAAGCCTTATGCCCATCTGGATTCTGGATCCAACCTTGAGTGACTACATATAAAAGTTTTTGTGTAAAGTTACGTAGGGGACGATGTCCGCTCATGCTGACGAAGCGTCTACCACTTTCTAAACTGAGCAATAATTGATATCAACTCGGAATCGATACAGCGGCCAAGGTGAGCAGATCGATTCAGCTGTCGCGGGATATTGTTTCTACCTTAAACGACGCTAGCAGAACTGTCGCCTTCTCTACCTGTAACACAAACATACGTTGCGGAGTTATCTACGTGAAACGACTTGAAGTAAATACGTTGGAAACAGCGATCAAGCGTAACACAGAGTAACACTTCCCAGCGCTTACCTCGCTTACGTCAAAGTCACAGTCACACAGTGAGTTACACATTTTTGTGCAATGAAAAAACCAAATGAGCAGTAATTGAACTTTTGAACAAACAGCACAAAACTCTACAGCAAGGCTCACTTCGACCCGTTATTATGTGAGCGAGATGTACCTCCTGGGCCGAGATTCAGGTCCAATGGAGCAACAGCACAAAGCACCTCTTACAAAATTTCATCACACGGTTGTACCGGTGACAAACCGGTTTATCACATAAGATAGTTTGACTAATGAATGTTTCTGTTTTTGTTACGCTCACATTATCGAGTTTTCTGCTGTGTTTCAGTTTCCTGTATCCTAACGCATCCAAGGGCATCGCATCCACGAAAGACCTATGTGGATGTTTATATGCGTTGGTAGTCGTAGTCATCCAGTCCAAGGCTCCGACTCGCCTTCCCCCATACCATAAAAAATACTTTTTCGCCACTGGTGCCGACTGCCGTATGTTGTGAAGGCTCCAGCGGTGACGGACTTTCCAGTCTACCTATTGAATTACCGTCAGATAGATTTCATTTGAAAGTAGCGGCGCGGCCGTCTGGTGTGTGGCGAATCACTAATACACTGTACGTTTAATTGGTTTATTTCACGCAAGAAGGATTGAGCACTCGAATCTCCGTACGGCAAATAACAAATGACAAAAAGTAAGCTGCCACAGAATAATATGTTCAGATAGACAAGAAGAATACTTATAGTCACTCTTCAACGGTATTATATAAGTGAGTGGTAGGTGGTAGGTTCCTCGTCGGCCTGAACCAACGACAATACATCGTACCACTGGCTACGTTAGTATTCAGGGAAGTGAGGGTAGTATGTAAATTGTAAACACGATACTATCTCGCCGCTCCGCGGCGCACAAATGTCTTGAAGCTGTGGATTTTGCTGATCCATTATACGGTCTTTCTCAGTCCAGTCTATACTAACATTATAAATATAAATTATTGTTTGTTTGTATTGAATAGCCTCCCACAGCTACGGGAGCGGGACCGACTTTAACCATTCTTTCACAAATAGAGAGCTATATACCACTAAAAAACGTAGGGTATATTTTACTACGATATATTTTCGATGCCTAATGAAGTAGATATGGGTCTTGTAGTATTGTATATATCGATGATTGTGCTTATGGGACAGTGTCATACTTATACTGTGGTTACGGAATATAGGATGTGAACATAATAAGCTTCACACAAAATGTCAACATTGCATCTTTAGTGAATAAATGCATCGATAGCTAAATTGATGAAAACGTTGAACTGTCTCTGATGAGGAGCAGCGCGGGGGCATGTACCTAACTATCGAGAGCAGCAGCTGGCGCTGGTCCTCCGCGGAGATCTGCCGGCGTGTCCGGTGTCGCCCGCGGAAGGCCGTCACGGCGGCCGGCGCACGCGAGGAAGCGGCTGTTCCGCCCGCAAGTGGACCCACTCGCGCCTGACCGCGTGTGTACGATGTATGTTGATGTATGGCAATGCGCCTTCTGACGGGTTACACAACGGTACACTTCCAAGTGAATAGTGCTCTCGGCTGAGTTTAGCTATGACTGACCATGGCTTGTTACTTGAGACTTGATAATGATGCTTTCTCTTTCCCAATGTCGTTTCATATTATATTTCAAACATAATTCATCGGTCGACGAGCACCCTCAGCAAATCGACGAATGAAACTTTGAACCTCTCTTCGATTACCCAGCATATTATGTTAAGACCAAAAATATTAACTTCTCTGCCTCCCTTCTTTCTTTCTTCCTCAAACTCGTTAGGTCTCCTCATGTGGTCGGGTGCCACGGATGTTTAACAATAATTATTACTCCTCGGCAAATCTGCAATTCGTATTACTATTCACGTATAACCTAATCTGTAACCTAAGTAACATTTAATTTCTTATCTTAATCACCCAGGCCATGTAGCTAGCAACTTTCGCGTAAACGCACGCGTAAATTTCGATCCCGTAGAAAATAGAAAATCAAGCCATGGCATCCCTTAGAAACATTTTTTCGGGATAGAAACTATGTGTTAATCCAAGTTACCCTCTATGTGTGTGCCAAATTTCATAAAAATCGATTAAGCAGTTTTCGCGTGACGGAGTAACAAACAAACAAACATACAAACAATCCCATTTATAATACTAGTAGCATATACATTAACGAGATCCGTTCAACATGATATTCATACTCCACTGCTTTGTTTTAGTTTGGAGTTGCACACTAACACTTTAGTCAAACGTAATAAGCCACACCATTACAAAGGTACACACGGAGTACTTCATACAAGAGCCGCATACGAGCACAGCCGCGGCGCTCTTTAAACAAACTCGGTGAAACTGTCGGCGAGGTGTGAATTGCGCCTGTATTTGGTTCAGTGGGTTGTCCATAGAAATCGCCTATGAAAGCCCTACGGCGAGTGAAAACGCGAGTACGAAGAAAAAATAGAACTACCTACCTGCCTAGGTGAAAACGTTACTGGGTTCTCACTTATGACAGAACATTGAGATTGTAGATAAACATTCTGCTATATCGTCTGACATCATTTCCTAATTTCCTATTCAGCATCTATTGTAATAGTGGAAGTAGAACACTCGTGACAGATCAGAGTTGACAGATGATGCCTATACATATGGTATACCTGCAGCCCTCTCTTCACAGTATCAAGCTGCAAGCTCATGCTGTCACAAGTCATCCATGGTGGTCCTGTATTTGACCCCTCTCTACGATCTGTGGTTAACCATAAAACGCGGCACCAAACGTACCTCACTAGTACTGGAACGTCATGGTTTGTTCATCAGCGGCGTTTACATGGCAATATGGCCATGTACCTCGGGCTCCCGCCCTGAAGGGACCTCCAGTAGATGCAGTCGTCTGGACCTCTTCGGCTCTGAGAGGTCAGGAGGAGACTAGCATTGCTTGTGTTTCTTAATTTGCAGAGAGAAAAGAGAGTTTTCCACTAGTTAAAGAAATAGTAAATGGATAAATTATATTAATTAAAACCAAAAATATTAAAAAAAAAGTTATATTACCGAATATGCGTAAGTATGCCGGCTTATTTGCTACGGGCTTCAAGCGGTAGTTACGTTACTGTAACCAGCCACACGGAAAAAACAACAACAAACTTGACACACATATTCATGCAGATGATCAAAAAACCCGTCTTTTATTTAATTTCACTATCACATAAATATGCAAAACAAACGGAGGATTTTAGAAACCATCTCGCCCGCACGACGTCCGCACGAAAGCGGCTCGCACCTTCCGGGTTACGTAACCGGACACCCGACCAGCCCGTCTCCACTGGACATTACCATTTCACTTTAATTATACTTGAAAAAAACAACAACCGCTTTTAGTCAACGGTAGACTGCGTTTAGTTAATGGTATCCAAATTTTCGCAGTAAATGTTTTATTAGTGCTCAAAAAGCTTAGAAGGCAGGCGTAGGTACGCCTTGTAGAAAAAAAAACATACAGAATGTTACACGATAAATTTTATTAATTACAATCCAATCAATGAATGGAAAAAATAAGAAACAATTACCGATATCTCGACCCATATGTGATAAGGTCGAAAGGCTATTTTCGCTTTCTCTACAAATCTGTGTTAGGGGTTTCTTGTTATGCTGATCATCAGGTTTTCCCGTTTTAGTTATAATTTGTGAAAGATGCAGCAGCCATGGCCGGTTGCTTTTGTATTACAACTAGCGGCTAATATAGTACTTGTTTGAGACTTTCGCGTTTGTTACACTTTGTAACTTTACGGGTTTTAACACGATAAAATACATATATGTACTAGAGACTACTACTTCTAAGTAAAAGCTGTAGTTCATCATCATCATCATCATCGCCATAATCATCATCATCATCATCATCATAAGCCGAAGGACGTCCACTGCTGGACAGAGGCGTTCCCCATAGAGCGCCGAAGGTCACGCCACTTGCACCCAGCGACTCCCCGCCACATAACCAAGTAGTCGGTCCTCCGGGCTGGAGATCGAAAGCTGTAGTTGTTGCTAGTACTAAGATGTGTGTGTTGTTGCAGTGACGAGGAAGACAGCAGCCGCCTGCTGCGGAGACTCAGCCTCATCAACCGGCCGTTCGGAGTCTCCTTCGCGCAGATGACCAAGCTGATGGTGCAGTGCCAGCAGGTATGTAACAACAAGAGTTGCTCCCATTCTCCTCTTCCCTCTAATGGGCCCATAAGTTCGACTTATAAATGCGGTAACTACTCTGGGTCTTGCTCGAATCTTATCTCTAAAATAAAAAAAATGCATCAATTTCAAATTCTTTATTATGGGATGTAGTATGTACATAAAGATCTTAGTTTCTATAATAGATGTTCTAACATCCTACCATAACAATGGTGTACAATAATTAATTAATTATAAATTTACTTTAATTCTAAGTAGGAAAATAAAATAGAAACATATTATGTTATTAAATTACATTATTAAATTATATAAATTATTATATTAAAAACTATTAAAATGTCTTTAATTATCTATTATTTAATTCATTATTATCTTTTAAATATTCATCAACCCCATAATAGCATTTTGATATAAGAATTTTTTAATTGTTTTTTTAATAAATTTACAGGTAAACTTTTTAATTTATTTGGCAAATGATTATAAATTCTTATTGCCATACAATATGCGTTTTGGCTGAACACCGATTTCTTTTGAACAGGTACATGTAAGAGGTCATTGCGCCTATTAGACCTTTCTGTGTATTCAGATTTTTTTGTGAACATATTTATATTATTTTTACAACACACAACTTTTTTTTGTGAATATATTTATTTGGATGAATCTCCTCACTTCTTCTTAGTCGTCACCGAGTGGTCGTGGCCGTCACATCAGGGTTGGTCCGTCGCCACTCCTCCCGCATCGTTGCCTTTCTCGCACACTCGTGGAGTTAGCGATCAAGCGCAGCCTTCACCTGGTCTGTCCAGCGCATAGGCGACATCACTTAGAACTAACTAATGTCTAACCGATAGCCGGCAGTGAAAGTTATGTTATGACTGAGATTAGCTAACACGTGCAAATGGGCAACAATAAGCAGAAATGAGCAAACCCTTTCAAGAGACATCACCAGTTTACCTGCAACTTACACGTGGTGTGTTCTGTAAACAAGTGTGTGACACGTCCCCTTGATGTTCGGTTACATAATACCGAGTGTACACGAGGACACGCAGGCACAACTCGGTCAAGTGTGAGCGTTAGTACGTGTATTTGGCTCATTAACTTAGTACTTAATTTAGTAATTTAGTAAGAGGTGCATGCTTGCATGTAGTCGAATTGGGCCGGCACGACCGGGGAGGTACCTCTCGCTTACACGAGACCGGCGTAAAGTGACAGCTGTGCTGTCGCGTTTCGTGCGGTGTGTAAGTAGCCGGTGGCCCATGGAGGTGGGAGGAGAAAGGAGGGCAGCACATCTGTTTAGCCTCTATGCGGATGTTTGTGGGCGTCGGTAGTCATGAAAATGGCTCCGACTGCTCGTTTGCCCTCCTATACCATAAAAAAAATAAAAAAAAAAATAATAAAAAGCTTGCGAAAAACTTAGGTTAAATACTGCGAGTAATTATGATTCTTTTTTCGTTTTTATTTATTTTTTATTAATATCGTAGGTTAGTAAATAAAATAATAATTCTCAGGGTTCGAAAATATCCGATATTTATTATAAATATCAAAATATCGGTTATTTATGATCCGTTGTTATTTTATGATGAACTAAAAACTATGAAACTGCTTAAAAAAAGACTAAAATGTTTTTAATGGTTTATTTAAGTATGTATTTAAAATCAGACATGAATTCAAAACATGAAATTTTCTTTTAGATCAGGCAAAATCAACTAATATTATATCACGGTACTTATATATCCTTCGAACCCTACATAGAAAATACTTTTCATTTGGTTTTCGTTAACTCGAATGAATTTATGATTATACTTTAGTTATTACAACAAACTTAAACTTTAACGGATTTTATCGCTACTATACTATTTTACAAGTCCAATGCAAGTTGCAACGGTTCAGTGGCTGTACAACAACCAGCTTGTTAGTCCACCGGTGACCGAGGTTGATTTGAAGCACGTCGGGCTCGTAAAATAATAAACCGCGATGTACGTCGGTAAATTTGTTTTATTGTAATGAATAATATTCGCGTGAAATTGATACATCATTACACCTCTTTTTTCTTTCATGCACATAAGGTTGTCTGGAAGAGATTGCTCTCAAGCAATAAGACCGCCTTTTGTGCACAAGAAGTACTTAAATTTATCGTCATCTCTGTAATTTTTTTTCTTTTTTCTTTTTGTGCACAATAAAGTATATTTCTATTCTATTCACTTTAGTGTTGCACAAAACAATATGGTAAAATATGTGTAAGAAATAAATAAAAAAAATCCCGCAAAAAGAAATGACCGCCGCTATACGCGCTTAAAACCGCAAGACACAGTTTAATACCTTGTATGAGCTCGTTATCTTCTGTACTTTACCCGTAGGACTTGTCTGACAGTTATTGTTTCCATCTAATAAGGGAATTCTAAAAATTATTTTCAGTAATGTCGAAATTGTCGGGAGGTCAAGGATCTCATTATGCTATTTCCTTTGTATGCTAATTTTTAAGGTTTCGTTGCGACCCCGAGCCACCTTTATGTAACAGGCCGGAGCTCTTGTAGCTCAGGAAGACAAACGAGCTATCGGAGGCCTTTGGTGACTGGCGACTGGGTACCATCAGTGAGGTTGTCTGCCAGTGAGGTTGTTGTGGTCTTGTACCTGCCAAGTCGTTCCTACCCGACTCAGCTGCAATACATTATTGACATAAGCTAAAAGCTAGACCGTAACAGACCGTAGTACAGTAGAGTAAATAGAATTGTAATACTTTATCATCCCCGTTGTTGTTGTTGTTGACCCTATTCAACTGAAGTGTAGCAATTAAATAATGTTATATAAGTTGCAGATAATAATTAACTTTTGTGTTGTGTATGTAATATTCTTAACATAATTATTAAATTATTACATTTCATTCATGATAATTGTTTTAACAAGCGTTAACTAACGAGTATACAAGTTAACAAAGTGGAACTTTTGTAAAAGACCCTTGCTACATTGTAGCTGAGCCGGCCGACACGATCGGGGAAGAACATCTCGCTTACATAAGGGCGTTAAGCAATTGCTATGTTATTATTAAAGGCTGTAAATGTGGGCAGGCTAAAAGTTGGCGACGCATCAACGCAATCTTTACGTTAAACCGTATGTTCGGGTAGCGACAGGTGGAAAGTTTGGTAGCGATATGATAATAACTGGTGACAATAGAGTAGAAGCCATAATGAGCAGTGAAAGTGGCTCGAAACCATCAAAGGCAAAGTAAAAAGTAATGAATACTCTCTCTCTGGAAGCGCCGAAGTATAAAGAACGGAGTTGATTCATATTCTTTTGCGAGTAGCAATTCTACTTCTATAGGCAAGGGATTTAGCTATCACTTGAGGCCATTACGTAACCACGAGACATTCGTGCCCAATTCATCTGCAGAACAACAATCGCTATGATCGAATGATGTTACATTTTGCATTCAGACTCGTTCATAAACTAGGTTTAGCAGTGGGATGACTTATTTCACAAGTTAAGTTCCGAGATTGCCTATGAGTGGAGAATCGTGACTAAGTCGTGCTTTTATTGGGCTTTGTCATGTTACAGCTTCCATTCTTATAGATGATTTAAGCGACAAACGTGTTGCTTTTATAATGTAAGTGAATGTTCGTCATTGAAGTAAAAATCTTATACTAGGCGCGTTGGCCATTTTGAGACTGGACAAATGACTATCGCACTTGCACGCTTTTACCGGCACCATCAACATGCGACGCCTGTTCACAGATGGTGTTTTTTTTATAATGGGGCTTCCAAGCACCTGTTGCTTTGCAGCATCTTTTATGTCTGGTTATCTTTTTTTTGTATAGGTCGTGTATTTCAAGGGCTTTTTTTCGCGGTCTCCGTCACCCCTCGTGGACGACCTCTTAGCTGATCTACATCTTACACATGTACCTCCTCCTTCATCCTTTTTACATTTTTGTCTATATTATACATAGTTTTTCAATATGATATAGGTTCATACATAGTAATATAAAAATTCAATCAATTAAAATACTTCAGACGTTAATGAAAATTAATAACTTAAACAACCTCCTAAACACTTTCATATACCATTTCTGGTTGCGCTTACGCTCAACCAGAAACATGGATAATTTTTGGTCCTTCAAGTCGACCCCTCCCATGTACCGGTTATATTCGTGCACCGCCGTCGGCTTCAGGACCGGCTGTCCCGCACGCACCCCCGGAGTCATCCCCTGAGCGTGATATGTGGATATCACGGTTACAAGCTTAACATCTTTCCACGTCACTAAAGAAATGTCGCCGCAGTGCATATTTATGCACGACCCTTTTGGTACATTTGCCCTTATCTCTTTAAGTTCCGTGGGAACAAAGTTCCGGCGGCGATTTAGCGTGCCAAGCACGTCGGTGCGCCGGGATTTGAGGTATCTCGTCATGGGTAATTGGTTATACCAATTATCCATGACGAGAACGTGACCAGCATCTAAATAATCTTTAACGAGGTCTAAAACAATTTTAGCCGTATAGTAGTTAAAACCTAATACGGCATCTGAATGTTGCACGGTACCCTTCCCCGTGTATAAACGGAACTGCAGTAAATAACCCGTTTCGGCTTCGCAGAGCTCGAACGACAAGGAGCGACGAGGCTTCCTTTTGGGGGCTGGGCTGGGGGCAGACGACTGCGGCGAGGCCATTTCTGGCGTGTGCACGGGTCTCCATGGCTATAAAAGAGTATTGCAACATATTACAGTAGATACAAGTGAACAGAATATGAAAATTTTGTAAAAGGTAGTGCCACCTGCATGCAGTCGAGGCCAGCACGACCGGGGAGGTACCTCTTGCTTACACAAGACCGGCCTAAAGTGACAGCTGCGCTGTCGCGTTTTGTGCGGTGAGTACTTACAAAAAAAGTAGTTGGTGGCCCATGGAGGCGGGAGGAGAAAAGAGGGCGGCGCATCTCTATGAGGATGTCTATGGGTGTCGGTAGTCAGGAACATGGATCCGACAGCTCGTTTGCCCATAGGAAACGCACAGCTTGGTTTTTATTCGTACTTACACGAAATTCTCCGCTCTCCAAGGCCTCGTACAGCACCGCCTCCTCACCGACACGTGCCGTACCACCCGGCGTTATGGTGGCCGGATAGCACGGCACCAGGCGCCGAACGCCTAACCTACTTGGGCTAGGTTGAGCCGGGGTTGGTCCAGCTCCGCTTGGTCCAGCTGCGCTACTTTCGGAAGATTTAGACATTTTCACTGAAATAAAAAAAACCTACAAATTAGTTCTTCAAGCACATACTAAATAAAATTATGAGAAAGTTCTTGACATTACAAATCCAAGGAACCCAAACTCGATAATATAGGGCATCATCTGAGAGAGAGGTACCTCCCAGGTTGTGCCGGTCCGATTCGGCTGCAATGCTGCATGATAGTACATATCTTGCTAATTTACTAAATTACCATATTATTACATTGGGACCGACGATGCGTACATAATAATAACTTTAGCTCAAACGAATAACGGTAAATGAATACTTAGGAAAAAAAATATTGAAAAAAAATTATATCAAGCAAATAATGAGACACTCAGACCTGTAGTCAACAGTCGATTTGAAGTGCACGCACACATACAAGAAAAATGCGTATGTGTGAGTGTATTTTACTAACGCGCTCAGTTTTCTAAAAAAAAATCGAAAAGTAGTACCTTTTGTCAAAAACTACTAATAAAAATAGATTCTAGATGATTTTTTCTATAAGAATCAGAATATGCAATCTTATTTCAATAAGAATTATAGGCTTTATTATCATATTGAAATCGAAACTAATAATAATTGGTCAATTATCGGTTTTTTGTTTGTTCGATTTTTATCATTATATTACAAAAAAATACTATTATTATAAATAATATCGGTCTGAAACAATATATAGTAAAGGTAAATAAATATAACTTACCGGTTTATTCCGAAAAAACAATTAAATTCACAAAAAAACTTCCGATATACACTTATAATCAATATAAAATGCTTCCAAGCAAAATGACGCCAACGAAAGTGACAATATTTTTTTTTGTTTTAAGCTGCGTATGCAAACATTTTATTTTGTCAATAGATAATATAGACAATAGTTTCTAAAGGTTGCCAAAGACGAAAAAAAATTGAAGGTATACAAAAAAAATTAAAAACAAGGAGAAGTGGTTCGAGCGTCTTAAGACGCTCGCGGTACTGTACGCTGATTTTGCTTGAGCGTGTTAAGACGGCTCCGGTACTCAAAAAGGTCCTGTCTGTCCCAATAGGGTTATTAAAGTAAAGTATGAAAAAAGATAATATAAAAATACATTGGAAAAAAAAACCAAATTAGATATTGTTAGAAATGTCGCATTGTTGTTATTTTAGTTTTTGATGTGCGCGTTGGGAATTTTTGATAGGTGAAATAATAAATACGAAATTTTCACATTTTTGGAAATGCCAGATCTTTTATAACATGACGTTTTATCTAATCAAGTCGAGATCAGTCCGCAAGTGATCACTGTCGCGGAAAGGAGATCGAAACGTCGGGAGACAAGGTGAGAAGTGTTTAAAGATCATAACAACTCTATCTATATTGAAACTGAGCTTAGTAAGATGACTCTTAATACAAACATATTGTAATTATGCTTGTTTAAGTGAGTAGGTAGTATCAAAAGGCTCCAAGTACTCTTTGGGCCCTTAAACTAAAAGAAGGACATCTCTTTCACTCGCACAATATCAACTTGAAGTAGCTATGTTCTCGTTTTCGTGCAGTTTGTAACACTAAAGAGAATAGAGAATATATATGTGCATTACGAAAGATGTAATGAATGAGGGCAAATTATCTGCATAATCTTTAATAATGCGTCAGTACTCCCAAAAGATACGATTAAAAAACCACATACTGCACTGCGCCGCTCGTGTTTGAGCATGCCTACACAATGCAAACTTATACATTTTTGCTGATGTTTCCTTTAAAGTTTATTATGTTCAAGAGCATCTTAAATCTTAATATATCTATTCAAGAGATTGGACACATTGGCTAATGCCTCACTTGATGTAGGAAACTAGAGCTGGATTAGATCCAGTTTTTTTTTACGTATTTTTTCTGTATGTTGCTGGACATTTTTGTATGAAAGTGATGTCGCCTATTTAATCAATAATGTTAAACAGGAATTCAGGGAACAAGGAAAGCGCGCGCTATTTAAATTTGAATATGGAATAACTTATTTGAATAACTTTTTAACTTTAATGTTGATTTCTTTCTCTGTCAAATGTTTTCAAATACGATTTTTAAATATCCTCTTTTAAAAGGAATGTCTTTATTTATCCCATCTGAATGTGATATTTATCCCATCGGAATGTGATATTTATCCCATCTGAATGTGATATTTATCCCATCGGAATGTGATATTTATCCCATCTGAATGTGATATTTATCCCATCTGAATGTGATAGTGGGATATGACAAATGTTATACACATTAATAATGCGACTTCTATGACTAGTCTACGTATATTTTTGTAGATCTCTTGCGTGCTTTTGTGTGAGTTATCAATCAATAATGTAACTAAAACTAAATGGTTGCCAGTACAAGAGCCTCTACGGCCTGCAGGCCACGAGTTTGTTTACTTTGTCCGTTTCCTCGACCAAGACACAGGGCGACATTTGCTATAATGTCAACACGTCACTTTGTGTTCGCTTCGTAAAATTGCGCCTTGACAAGTCTGTCGACAATTGCCGGTTGGTTCTGTAGCCAACAAGGGACTCCTATAGTTTCTCCATGTACGTCTGTGTGTCACGGTTTACCTCAAGAAGTATCCATACTAGATAGTTGTAACGTAGCGCGAGTACCTATACACGTGAATCACGCGAAAAAATGCTAAAATAAAATCTTGAAAAATTTAGGGTGCGGGGACGATAGTTTTTTTTTCTTATAGCGTGGGGAATCGTTGGATAAATTACATTAACTTCTTCTATCGTGTCAATGACACCATTTAAATTGACTAACATAACTGCACATAATAATATTATAAGTAAATTGCAATTTTTTAGAGGTTGAGAAAAACTGTTAAATTAATTATTTTATATGTTATTTTCTGAAACATACAAATAATTTCTGCAATCATGTTATTTAATATTTAATTTGATCAGGAGCGTAAAGCTCCTCTTAAATACTAAAAAAGTCTCTCCGGCGGGGAATCGAACCCCGGTCTCCCGCGTGACAGGCGGGGATACTTACCACTATACTACCGAAGATATAGGAATGAGCATGAAATTATTTAATATAATTGTAAAACATGTTATAAATTATATCTATTGCTGACTGCTGTTGAACAAATAAAAATTGTATAACAACCCGCTTTCTTTCTTATTAGAGAGAGAGCCACTACTTTAAACGTAATGTGTCACTAGGACGGATGGTACTAATGGGGTGATATTTTAGACTTTCACTCAAGATCCGCTACACACTCGCCACGGGGCGCATATAAACACCAAATAAGTATATATTTTTTAATCTTTACTATTTTAACAAATTACATGACATATTCAAGAAAGATGCGGACCAGTCTGGATAAGAAATGCGAAGGATGGACAGGGATGGAGGGAAATGGGGGGGACTTACGCCGCGGCGTATTCCACAAATAAATAAATATAAATATTAATGTAATAATACAAATATGTACTAATAATTTAAATCACAAATAATAATGAATATAGTTAACTAAATAAATTAAATTAATAATTGTTATAAATTAAATATATAAATAATTGAAATATAAGTATGTAATTAATTAATGTACCTAATGATCCATTAATGGTAGTAATTTTTGCATGTTGTAATTGTGGCAGAGTAAACGCAATTTTTTTATTTTATTTATTTTAAAATGAGGTTTTTAGGGTTCCGTAGCCAAATGGCAAAAAATGGAACATTTATAGATTTGTCGTCTGTCTGTCTGTCCGTCCGTATGTTACAGCCATTTTTTCCGAAACTATATGGGCCTTCGTAGTTGAAATTTTGTAGGTTGATTTATTTTGTGAAACGCTATTCGAATTTTGAATAAAAATAAATAAATTAAAAATTAAATTCACTCCATAGATAGAACTGAATCGAAAAATATTTTTTTCATCCAACCTATTTGTAAGGGTGTCTCTTCAAAAATGACATTAAGGTTACTAATTTTTCGTCAAAATCAATTGTTTAAAAGATAAACGCTTCCAAAGTGGAATAATGAGAGTTCCCCACCCCTTCAAAATATTAAAATAGGAGAGTCAGTAATCTTAAAAACATAATAATCTGCTGTACATCTCAATGGAAACTTTCCACGAAAATTGGTTTGATGAGATTTCTTTATTAGTTTTTAAGAAATAATTGATTTTTAAAAAACACAAATACAATTTTGTCGTTCATACAAACGCTATGAAAGACCAAGTTATTTTAATTGATAATGGAACTCAACCCTACATGCGCGAATCCGACTCGCACTTGGCCAGTGACCATGCATGCTAAACAATTAAAATAATATATAAAATAAAATACTAAAAGTATGTGAAAGAGTTGATTGTTGACCCCACTGATTAGATATTCATATCTATCAAATAAGATATTCTTATTCTTTATTGTCACTGCTGTCTTGGAATTAGCTAAGTAACTAACTCTATAATATCGGTTCAGAGTATATAATCTAAATTCTATAATGAGAAACTTACTTTCATTTTTGTTCTAGCTTTATGATTCTGCAGATTTTGTCAACACAAAATCAAAATGTTATATTTATATAGTACCTACTAGTTGTACCGTGCGCGCGTTGCTACGCCACCAACAGATACGTCAGCATGGACTATCATAGCAATATAATATAAAATTCATTGGAAGACAGTGGCAGCATATGTCGAAAATTGATCGTACCGACATTCAACCAATCCAACAGTGGACGCATTCAGAACAACTTTAATAAAGATCATCACATTCTCAAATGCATTATGGATTAGAATTCTAGAAAGGACATACCTACAAACAAACATTCATTTTTATATATAGATAATAAATTCGTGTCCGTGAAACAATGTAAATACATGATTTTATTTATTATTTATTTATTTATAATTAGTTTATAAATTTTCAGCAATAATATTAACACAAAAATTCCGTCAAACTGTAAAGCAGTTTGTTGCCGGTATTCTTTTCCCAATACTTAAAGAAAAAGTAAATATTTTAAAAGTACATTATTAACAATTTATAAACGGTTAGGTAGGTACATTTAAGAAGAGGTAGTGCCATGCTGCATAGGAGAAGGTAGTGCCATGCATGGTGCATGACATCCTACCTCCTATGCAACGTAATTGGGCCGGCACGACCGGGGAAGTGCCTGTCGCTCACTTGATACCGGCGTAAAGTGACAGCGTCGCTGTCGC
The DNA here is from genome assembly GCA_001625245.1 of Calycopis cecrops. Taxonomy (NCBI): domain Eukaryota; kingdom Metazoa; phylum Arthropoda; class Insecta; order Lepidoptera; family Lycaenidae; genus Calycopis; species Calycopis cecrops. Next base: position 53,459 of record LUGF01040177.1, read on the forward strand.
GTTTCATGCGGTTTGTGAGTAGCCGGTGGCCCATTGAGGG
>LUGF01040177.1:57997-70174 GCA_001625245.1 Calycopis cecrops
AAAAAAAAAAAAGGAGGCTCACAGAAGAATACAGCTGGGCTAGGTTGCATACAGAAAACTTTCCCAAGTTTTATCGTCACCAATAGCACAATGCTTGAAGACAAAAGTCTTCAATGAGTGCGTCTTACCTGTTATGACATCCGGAGCTGAGACGTGGACACTGATAGTGGGAGTGGTTCACCAATTAAAGGTCGCTCAACGATCTATGGAGAGGACTATGCTATCTTTGAAGGATCGCATCCGAAATGATATAATCTGATAGAGCATTAAAATTACCGACATAGCCCTAAGAATTAGTAAGCTGAAGTGGCAGTAGGAACGATAACCGATGGAGCAAAAGGGTTCTAGAGTAGAGACCACGTCTTGGCGAGCGTAGAGTAGGACGTCCTGCAGCTGAATGGAGCAGAGTAATGGAGACCGTAAAATGACTGACACTGTCTGGAGACGGAGAGCTGAAGACCGAGCTCAGTGACGTGCACTTGGGGAGGCATATATCCAGCAGTGGATGAAAATAGGCTGATGATCATGATGAACTTGAAGTTATTTTGTAAGTGTGCTGCTGACGAAGTTAACGTCAGTAGTTTTGTTTACAACACGATACGTATGAATATGAGGACATCATCAGGCGCCACTGCGTGATACTTGAACCTTACGAACCGTTCTTAGTCTTTGGGAAATAAGAGAGCATCAATTGAACATTTATTATTAATTTTGAGACGTATATCATTGCCCCTCTTCTCCATAAACTTTTTAGTGCTGTGTTATTTTTGAAGTCAGTTTGAATATTTGTCGAAATTTATTTAATTTTTTTCATCTAGTACCTAATCGGTTTTGATGCGCTGATAACAAAAAAGTTGCGTAAAGTATAGGGACCGTGCACGAAACATAGAGGCAGCACTTTCGCTGAATGTAAAGCGCCCTAGTGATAATTTTAGGAATTAAGTGCTAGCAAAACACAATGACAATGACATGTTGTGCACGAAACATAGAAGTAGCACTTTCGCTCGTGATCATTTTAGAAATCAAGTGCTAGCAAAACACTTAGCAAAATACAATGATAATATGTTGACATAATGTCATATCATACGTACAAATAAAAAATTGCTAGCATTCGGTTTACATTTCAGCCATTAGTTAGCGTGGTAGTCTAAAAGCTTGATCCCTATTGAGAACGTTAAGAATAAATGAAAGCACTGTTGCCGTTCACAATTAGTTTTTAAATAAAATTAAATATTTATAATTTTATGCGGAAAAATATTATAGAGTATGCTTTATGTAAAATTATTATAGAATAATATACTAAGGTTTTTATTTGGTAAAGTCAATCTAAATCTCTAAATAAATCTCTCTTGTATACACAAGGAATACTAAGGTACCTATATTATGTCATCTGAATAGTAATTTAAAATTTTAATAATCTATCGTCGACCGCCAATGTGACTGCAAAGCAGCATGACACTGGCACATACTAAAATTTATTTGAAATACTAACCACAAAATACTTTAGTGTCAGCTATTGAAATTCATATTTTCGAAGAAATTATTAGTTTCTTTGGAAATATCCAATTAACATATAAATCATAAATATGTATGAATGTATCTGTATTTCTATTAAGTATTTTAAATTTATGTCGGTAGTTCAAATACTGGGAGTATTTGAACTAGCCTAGATAGATAATACATACTTATAGTTAACTTTTTCAATAAACTTTGCTATTAATATATTTTGTATATAAACAATATAACAATATAAATGCAGTTTAACCCCTTCACTAAATGAAATGCAAAGAATTGATTATTTTATATTTTTCATACTATTTATGAAGAGAAGCATAAATTCTTCGTATACCAAGATATCTGTTCTAATGATATTTCAATTAATTATTATTTATCACTTATTTTTGCGTAACTACTATATTTATAATTAAATAATTTCAGGATAACAATGCATTAACAATCAAATATTAAAAAGATAAAATTAAAATGAATGAAAATAATTTATCAAATCAAAGAATCATTCAATCATATTGTCCACGTACCACGGATATTTACATAATAAAAGTGCCTATAAATTATTTTAAGATTTAGCACAAATATATTTTTTTTTGTCCTATTTCTATTTACTTATGATAAGAAAGTGCGTTATCTCGAAGAATTGAAGAAGCGTATCCCCTTTTACAAAAAGAGAAGGATTTAATAATCAAACAATGTCGAACTAACGACTATCTTACGAATATAAACTGATAAAAAAAATACTTAAAACTGTGTAAAAAAAGTGGGGACAAATACAGTGAGCCTAAATCTCGGTATCTATTTCTTCATGGGATACATGTTGTGACAACCAAATGTCAATGTCAATGACACAAATAAGAAACGTCAAGGAAATCTTATTTTTCTCGATTCTCACAATATTTGATTAATGTTTGAGAAAATGCCTTTGCATTAGTCAGTGATGTAAATTAATAAAATGTTACTAACATAATTGGCATAAATTTTAAAGAAAAATATTTCTAAATAGCCGCAATGGATGATCAGACGAAGATGTCTAGCGAGCCGACTGTAACAAAAGGTATGTTTTCTTTATTTCTTTATATGCAAATAATATCAACGGAGGTTTCTGAAGTATTTCTGTTTTAAGTAGAAGGCCGGGGCGAAAGCAGGTCATCCCCTGAATCGAAGAAACGAAATCTCGAAGAAGAATTTAATGCGCAAAGGGCAAAAATGAAAGAGCTTTTTTTACAAAAAGAAGGTTTGTAATAGATGTTTCAATCCATTGAGTTGATTTAATACTTTGGATGATAGCCTGGGCCAAAACTTTGATAATCATTAACTAACTAACAATTAACAACACTAGAGGAAAAATAAGCTGTGATAGCATTAATAAGTTTAAGGATTGGTAAATTGCATGACTATTTGAAATATGGCACAATCTACCAATAAAATAGACAGCAATATGTTCAAAAGTTCTAATAATTCAGTGGGTTTGTAGGAAACTTAAAGAGCACTATTTATTCTTCCAAAATATGTCACAAACTTTCTCCAGAGACCCATTAATTTTCTTTAAATTATTAACATTAAGTAAAACATTAAGGCTTAATCTAATGTTTTAAATTTTACAAATTTAGGATACTACTTCAAGTTTCAACATTAATTTTACTTGTCATTAAATGTACCCCTTAAACATGCTGGATTATTGCTTGTGTTTTGGTATAAGGTTTTTAATGGTAATGGGGTAATACTATCCAAATTAGAATCCAAATACAGGTGGAAAATTTTACAACGGAACTTGATAATCAATTCTTTGCACAATAGTAGTACCAATTGGTGAGAGTGAAAATAATTTGAAAATTATATTTGTGAAATTTCAGAAAATCATTAATTATGTTATATTTAAAAGTATTTGCTCATATTGCATGATATGTATGTCTTTGTTATGTTAACATTGTATGTCTGCTTAAATTTTTCCGCATTATAATTTTATTCATATTTTTTATTTACTTATTTCAAATTTTATAGTCTTTTGTCCTCATCATTTATACTGTCGAGAAGTAAATATTTTGCTTTGTAATATTTCCTAACATTATATCTAGATAGATTTGTGACAGGCCTGTATGTGTATGTTCCAGTACTTTATTCCATTATAATTACCGTCATGAGCTTTGCTACGATATATGTTTTAGTGTAGTATAAGGGGGCTAATAAGCAGTTAATTGTCGAATGAAAAAAGACACCCATAGACGTCCACATAATAGGGGTGTAGACATTTGAATAAAATAAATGTGAGTTATATTTTTTATCACTATTTGTGCACTCTGAAAATAATACAAATAGTTTGGTTACTAGTATTTTTTATTTTCAATGATTAAATCCGAGAGTATAATTTTTGGTGTCAACATGTGACGAGAAACTCCAACGTAGTACATCTGACTTTTAAGAGTTTGCAAAACAATAAACCTTGCCATTTTGGGCAACTTAAATACACCAAAATAAACCAATATGTATTTCAACAATAGGGATCATTAAGGTATTACATGTCGCCCTCCTTTTCAAATAAAATAAAAAATAAAAATAGCCTTTATCTTCTATTGTTAGTAGAACATAAAGGCTATTTTTAGTTTTTATTATATCTTGATTATTTTCTTTTTATTTTATTTATTTGGAAAATCAACAGCTTTATTACTTTATAGACTACAGAGTACAATAATAATAGTAAGCCAATTAAAGATTTTCATGAATAGTGATAGTGAGTACAAGCATTCATACGATTTTACATACTAGGAACTAGGTATATATAATATATATAACTAGGTATAATATATATAAGTATGTATGTTCATTTACAAGGCAGTTGTCCACGGTCGTCAGTAGTTATGTAAAGGCTCTGACTGCTCGTTTGTCCCCTCATACTGTAAAAAACGCGACATAACTATTTTTCACGCAAAAACGCGAGTCTACTTTTATTCGCCTCTCCATTTCAGTTTTCACATTTCTCTCATTTTTATAGTTTATTTAAAATCTAGCAGTGTCTCGCTACACCCGCCTAAAATCTACTACAACTATTTTTATTTGCATCATTGAACTGGTAACAATCAGGATAAATAACATATTATGCTAGATGTTGGCACATGCTTAATACAGACAGCACCTACTCAAAATGACTCCTAAATATGTCACCGTAATATTGTAAAAAACGTTAGCTTACAAAATAACTCATGAGATTGTAAAATGTCGGAAAATTGTGAACTGTACAAACCATTCACAATTTAACAAATTATGACGGCATGTATACTGATTAAAATAAATAGCTACGTTAAAAGCAAAAAAAAAAAATTATTAAAATACTGAAACCAAAAAAATAATGAAACAAAAAATTGCGCAACATTTAGAGATCAATGAACTTGTGAATATAGAGGTATTCCTGTTATAATTGAGGTTCGAGCAAATGCGATAGACTTGTACTACTTCGTTTCTTTGGGAAAATGTGATTTTCATGTTATTATTGATTGTAATCTACATCTTTGCACAAATTTGATCAAAATCTGTTCAATAATTGTGCATGACATAATAACAAACTTTCGAATTTATAATATCTGTTGCATTTATAGAAATTGTTCATTATGTACTAAAGAATGCCTCCAGTGCAGTGTTGGAGGGCTGGCTTTCTCAAAATTATTGCATACACATACCATTTTCAAATTATAAACAGCTCTGCGGGCTGTTCAATAATAATTTGTGTAGTTAGGAAAAGGCCTCTCATCCGAGTAAATAAACTCCTCCAGACCCCTGCAACATGGAACGGATCCCTAAGGGGATCATAGAACACATTATAAAAAATTCTACTGTAGGTGATCTGGCTTACCAACATGCATCGGTGTCTGTTAATATATAAATATAAAATAGTTTTATAGTGCCGAATTAACCACGTAAAAGTAGCACACAATTCAAAGGTAATTTGCTATCATTTTCAGTGTTAAGCTCTCATAGATTGGTAAAGGACCATAAGGCAAGGTACCTACTCTACGCTGTTCAGCGGGCCTCTTTCAGTGCAGGGCGTCTGATACTTCATACCAAATTCCATTGAATTTACAGGCCCCGTGCTCGCTTAGTCCAGCAACGTTGTACACAGGTCCATACAATTTACCGTCATATCAAATCGGGTGTGAAACGGGTGAGATCGGGTGTGTGTGTATGTAGTTGGTTGTACGTTTTTTTTTTATAGTACAGGGGGCAAACGAGCAGTCGGGTCACCGAGATGATGGTATTTTCCGACGCCCACAGACATCTGCAACACCAGGGGTTTTGCAGTTGCGTTGCCGGCCTTTAAGATGAGAGTAGGTAACGTCCAGCGATGGCTGTTGCTGATGAATAGCGCTGACCCTGGTCCCTGTTGCTTCCTCGATACATAACAGTGTTACCGTTGTAGAGGACCTCCGGCGCATGGTGCTGGAGAAGGAGCAGCTGGACTCGGAGGTGCTGAGCCTGCGGGCCGAGCTGCAGCAGCTGCAGACCCTCAGCGAGAACCAGGTGTCCGAGATACAGAGCCTGCAGCTGCTAGTCAACGGTAAGATGTTTTATTATACTTTATGACTTAAGGAAACTTAGAGCCTGTTCTGCGTTTTACGCGCGAGTCGACTCGCGCGTTGCCGAGGCGCTAGGGCTACATATATCGCGTCCAGACGCGTCTAGCTGTCGGCGTGTCGAGATACTCGGGCGCCATTTTTGCGTCCAGAAAAAACCCTCAATCTGACCAGGCTCTTACAGCTAGAGTACAAACCAATAGGCTATTTGACAGTATTAACAATAAAAGCTTATTAAATTTAATATTTAATTAATATGATTTTTAAGTCATTAGGTAGTGAAATATTTGTAAATAATCAACACTTTATTTTAAAATATTTTTTTTAAAGTACGTATTTTTATTCATGAGTCATGTGCCAACAAGTCATAGAGGCTGCATTCCAAAATCTAATGATAGTACTAGTTAATTACTTTAAAATGTAATTTATTTTTCTGTATTCTGTAATCTGCACAATAAAGTATATTTCATTCATTCATTCATAGTACTATCCACTTGTAAAATTTCTAGCTCGACTTATGGGTTTGTCAATTTACAACAACAACAACAACAACAACAAAAGTTCTAAATAGTACCTACCGGCAGTAATTTTCGGAACGCTACAAAGCTAATACGTCACAAGGCGCCATTTTGCCTAAAGAAGCGTTTTCGCGTGTTTTATAAATTATGAATCTTCAATTTGAAATTTTGAGATACTTATACTTATCAGAATTAAAAACAAAAAATTGCATAAGTCTCTTGATTCATTCATTCACACATTCTGCAGTGTTTCTTGAAAACTTGTCAAATAGCCTATTATTATTTAGATATTAATAGTTTAAGAAGGCCAATTAAAAGTTTTCACAGTTAAAGTTTAAAACAAAACTTTTAAACTACATCAAATAGGACCAATAATGGTCCTATTTGATGTAGTTTAAAAGTAAAAAGTATTTTACTTATGTTTTATTTTCGGAAAGATAATGCAGTGAGAATGTAAAAAAAGTAATTTAAGTTGGAAAAAAATGCGTGGCCTTGAGACTCTGTAGAGAGTAATGCACTTCGGCGTACAACACGGCCATGAATAACGAAATAAAATGATGTCTACACATTAAGGTGGACAAAGTTACAAGTTAAATAACTGTGGCAGTTTTAATTAAAGTTGATACAGGTAGTATTTTCGGAGAATAATCCGGACGCATATCGTTACTCGAGAATTTCATATACAGGTACAGAGAACAAATAAACTACAAATTTAGAAAATGTAATTATTTTTTTATGCTATAGGGGGGCAAGCGAGCAGTCGGAGCCATTTTCATGACTACCGACATCCATAGACATCTTCATAGAGGCTATACAGGTGCCCTGCCCATTTCACGACCAACAGTTCTGTGGCTAACGGTTTTTTTTTTTTTATGATATAGGAGGGCAAACGAGCAGCCGGAGCCATTTTCATGACTACCGACGCCCACAAACTATACAGATGCTCTGCCTTCCTTTCTCCTCCCACCTCCATGGGCCACCGGCTACTTACACACCGAACGAAACGCGACAGCACAGCTGTCACTTTACGCCAGTCTCGTGTAAGCGACCTCCCCGGTCGTGCCGGCCCAATTCGACTGCATGCAAGCATGCAGTGTGGCACTACCTCTTACCAAATTTATCAATATTTAAAAATATAATCTGTGATAATGTATCATTTTAGCAAAATAACCTTACTGGTACTTGTCCATATACTGTACGACGTACGTACCTACTTCGAAAGGTTCATGATTATACCATTTCTTCTGGATCTAGAATTGCCAGATTTTTTTGACCAATCAGTAAATCATGTTACCTATAGGTATTCGTTACATACTACTAAAAATATTTTTTCAATAGAAAATTTCAATTAGTATGTAGCTATACTAAGGGGGCTGTCCAATAGTATTTCCTCTATTAAACGTGGATCTTAGTTGTAAGTAAGTTAAAGCTATAAAAAAAAAGAAAACGCGATTATGTATGTACCACCTGGCCTTGAATAAAGTGGTATGAAATATCGATTCCATACGGTGCTACTGCTTTTGGGATAGGCTTTGACCGGCGTGATGAGAAGCCCAGGATCAGTCAGTCCCCGACCGGTCTTCATCACCTCTGGCCAGCCCGAGATGGTGATCTATTATCACACGTGCCGTTTGCGTCCCGCAGAGACGGTGGAGGCGTCGTCGTCGGGCACGGAGGAGTTGCGGCGGCTGCGCACCAGGAACCTCGAGCTGGAGCAGCAGTTGAAGCAGCAGCAGCAGGTACAGCAGGCAGACGGAGGCTCGGAGGAGCATAAGAGAACCTACAAGCCTGAGCCATTTGGTGCCCGCACGGCTGTACAGACTTAGTGGCCTCCCTCCCCCTCCTCCTCCTCCACAAATTGCAGGCATCGAGACATCATGGCTGTACATGTCAGTGAGAGGTACCAGAGGTCGTGCCAGACCCATCTATCTACACACAAGTTCGAGTCAGTCAAATGCGTTCTTGTAGTATAAACTATAAACCAATACACGTCAACCAAACAACACACACAAACCAAACCAAAATATAATAAAGCCATTACTAATAATTCCCTGTACACCGAGTGCTTGTCAGTAAGCCCCGCCTACTTCTGGCTGGTGCGGATGTGCGCTCGCCGCAGACATGCCGCGCTATCGTCCGCCGGAACTCATTACCATGCGACACGACTGTTATCTCCCCGCTGTATATATTTTGTAGATGTGTCACATGTAACACACTTTACGATAATCAACTTGTAAACCAAATTAAAAATTAACGCACCAGCCACCACCATACTTAGTTATTGTTCTCGATGGATCAATCGATTCGATCATTGAAAGAAATCGATTTGAAATCAAGTTGTTCAGCGCTGTTGGACCGGCACTAACAATTTCATTGGTATAAGGAACGATTTGTTACCGATCGACTGTCACGACGACTGACAGTTTCAACATCATTACGTCAGGCACTTTTATCACAAACGGAGTATAAACAGTCCATTGAAACTAGGTCTGAAAATAAATCTGGTCAAATTTAGACCTATAGTATGTCAGAGTTGTACGCCGGTCTCCCTTAGCGCCATCTCATGATCATGTGGTGATGTCGCGCCGCGTGTTGCAGGACCTGTCGCTGGTGCCGGCCACCTTCGTGCGCTCGCTGGCGCGCAAGCTCGGCGCCGACACGGAGGCTGAGCAGCCCTTGAAAAGGGTAAGTGTGTGTCTTTGTATATGTTGAAGACGGAAGTGGTGTATGATGAATTAAGGAAGGAAAAATGGAAACGATAAGGATAATATACTAATTTACGCCGGGATCAAAATAAATTTGTCTCTAGGAATAAAAACAACCAAATACTTACAATTGTTTGATTTCGTGTGTTTTACATTTGAATTTCTCTTCTTCCCCTCTCCCTCAAACCTCCAAAGAGACCTAAAATTCACTGTGTTTAGGCATGTAAAAATAATATATAATTGATACAAATTGAACCATTTACCTTTGGCGCTGTATGGGGAGGTCTGTGTCCAGCAGGGGACGTACTCCGGCAGATGATAATGATGAGGAGCCGTTACTGCAGCTCGTGTGATGTTCCAGAGTACAGACAACGAGAACGAACTGCTGAGCTCCATCATAGAGCCCTTGGAGCTGGAGATCACGGCGCTGAAGGGCAAGCTGCGGGACACGGACACGCAGTTGCAGCAGGCGCTGGTGAGTACCGGCAGGCCGCCGGAGTTTACTCCGCATACGGACGGGGTTCTAAAGTGAAGGGCAGCCAGAGACGTAAGGAACGTAAGCCTGGTATAGCGTCACGCTGGTGTTACTTGACCGGTTACTGTTTCAAACAATTATTGCGTTACCGATTGCCGAAAAGGGTCTCTTATTGACGTGATTTCGATCCTGTCTATTTGCTGTTGAAATAATAAAAATATCGATGGCGATAAAATGGAAGATGTAATACGTATTTTGTTTCCAGAAGGCGCAAGCGACAAACGTCGGCGCCGCCGTCAACAACTCCACCGAGAAGAGAAATGACACAGGTGAGTTAGTGCGAATGTTTCATGCAACAAGTACTTTAACTATACGCATCACATTGGACGACCGGGCTGGCGCGGCGCAGTGGTACAGTGCTCGGATAAGCGGAGCATGTTGCGCCAGGGTTCGCTTGTTCGAATCCCGCCTTGGACATGGATGTTTATTTATGTATTTATTTAATAAAAATCTTAAATATATAACAATTCTTAAATTTGTGAAACAATATTAAACTACGGTACTTAGCACGGGGCTAGACTAACGTAGTGTGATATAATGCCCACAGATATTTAAAATAATAAAAAAAATATATACTTACAAGTGTTGTTGTATGTGCAGAGCCGCGAGTGTCGTGCGACATGTGCGCCAACTACGAGCGGCAACTGGTGGCCGAGCAGGCGCGCGCCGACGCCGCCCGCGACCGCGCCGCGCGCCTGCAGCACTCGCTCGCGCTGGTACGTGCGTGCGTGCGCGTACTCGTGTGAGTGTGCGTGCGCGTGTGAGTGTGCGTACGTGTGTGAGTGTGTGTACGTGTGCGCTCGTATGCGTACGTGTGTGCGTGTGCGTACATGTGTGCGTGTCTGTTTGCGCATATTTGCGTGCGTGAGTGTGTGTGCGTGCGGCTGCATGAGTGTATCTGTATAAATGGAGGAGAATTATAATTTAAATTTAATATACTAGAAATATACGTTCGAAATGGATAATGCCCATAAATATCTTTAACATACTACAACAGTACTGAGAATAAATTTAAAAAATATATTAAATCCTGATATCTAGTCAAGAGGATAATTATAACACTTGAAATATTTAATACAATTTTGCAAGCCAAAAGTTTTAGTGTCAATGAAACTGTTACAAATTCACGTAGGTTTCCACCCTGTTTAGATAAAGCGATGTACGAGCGTCAATAAAATATTCGGTATCGAAGTCATCTCGCGCCATTTCAACCCAAATACGTGCTTTCGCCATGGACTCGCGCGTAGTTCTGAACGCTACAACAGCGCTCGAGTACGTCTCACTCGTGAGTCGCGTAAGTTATACGCGTTTTACTCGCGAGTAATAGAACGCGCAGCGCCATCTGTACGAGACATATGTAGCTACAGCAACTCGGCAACGCGCGAGCGTCTTCTTGCGAGTGAACTCACGCGTAAATAGCTTCATTTGAACAACCCCTTAGAGATCAGCGGTGTGTGTCTGTTGTGTGCAGGCGGGGGAGGAGCTCGAGGGCGTGCGGTCGGCGCAGGACGAGACGGTGCGGGCGTGGGCGGGCGAGCGCGCTGCGTGCGCCGAGCGGCTGACCGCGCTGGCGAAGGAACTAGCGGCCGCGCGTGCGCAGCTGGACGAGCGCGCCGCCGCCGCCGCCGCCGCCGAGGCGCGCGCGCTCACGCACGTCACCGCGCTCACCGTGGACCGCGGCGCGCTGCAGCGCCGGCTCGACAGGTCTCACATGCCGCACTATACTTGTGTCATTGCTGCAGACTCTGGTATAAACGTGGGAGGAATGACGCGACTGTTTCGTTCCCTTTCCTACTCACGGACCTTATGGGCAGGAGCAGCGCTGCGCTGTGTATATTGATGTCGATAAGGTTTTAACTCTTATCGATAACGCCCTTGTTCCCGCGCAGCAGCAGACTGCGGTGACATAATAACAAGAGTATAGGCGTTTTGATTTTAAAAATTCTTTAGTAGCGTTAGGATAGGCTCTGATCTTAATGTTTCATTGCAGTTTAGAAAGAGACAACGCGATGCTCATCGGTGAGTACCTGAAGAAGGCGGAGGAGATGCAGAACGAGGTGATAAACCTGCCCGACAAAGTGGAGGTAAGAATTCTCGGTATATACTATATGCTTGACAGTTTTTGAGCAATCGTAATCGGGATGTAACCTAAGGAAATTAATCGATAATTTTAAAATACAAATAAAAAAAAAAGAATCGAGTAATCCATTCTAATTTGCAATCCAGAATAAGCTTTTCAAATCCAGATATCTTCCCAGTCATCGATTAAATACTAATTATTTACTGTCATTCATTGTCTGCCATACTGTCATTTTCATATCGACAATATTTTTCGTTTCCTT
>LUGF01040177.1:85282-95558 GCA_001625245.1 Calycopis cecrops
TAATAATTTATGTATATTTATGAGTAAATGTGTGTTTAGTTAAATCAAGGTCTTAAAAGGATTTCTACATCATTGTAAGATCTATTTTTAAGCCATGTCTTTAATACTTTTTTTACATATTCGAGCATTAAGGCTGTGTATATCAATTTCTTTGTTTAATTTATTGTATAAATACGGAGAAAGAGTTAGGTATTGGTGCTGAGCAAACGTAGTTTTAGTTTTGGGAATAAAGGCAACATTGTGATTTCTGCGACGAGGTACATATCCAGAATTATATTGAACGCATTTACGATATTTTAAAACAGATCTTAAAACAAATAGTTTTCTTACAGACAGTAATTGACAAGCAGCGTATAGTTCTTCAGTAGGGAATGTATATGGTTTGAAGTACATGATTTTAAGTAGGCAACGTTGACTTCTCTCTATTTCTAAAAATTTGCGTTTGTTTGCACCTCCCCATATAGGAATACAATAGCCTATCACAGACTGTCCTAGTGCTAAATAAATTTCATTTAATAATTTTTTATTAGCTACAAATCTTAGTTTTTTAAATATCCAATTTAGTTTTCGTATGCGGTCACATGTGAAATCGTTATGCGAGTGCCACTTAAGCCTCTGATCCAACACCACTCCTAAGTATTTAGTACATTCAACCTGAGCAATGGGCGTACAATTACAGGATATTTCATCCTTACAGGTGTGTAGCTTTAACACATTATTAGGTCGTGTTCTATTGTTTAAACTGAAACATATGTAATTGGTCTTATCTGTGTTTAGAGTGAGACGGTTACATTGTAACCATCTTGCTACTTTGCGCATACCCGCCTCTGCACTTCCAAAAACTGTGTCCCATGTCGGTCCCTTAAATATCAAAGCAGTATCGTCGGCGTAGGAGATAATATGCCCGTTAACTAGAGTCATGTTTGTTAAACAGTTTATGTATATTATAAATAGCGTAGGCCCTAAAACACTGCCTTGAGGAACGCCAAAGGTCACGTCAACCTCATTGCTTACGTAATCTCCAATCTTTACAACTTGTTTTCGATCCCTTAGATAGTCTATAAGTAAGTTAAAAGTAGAACCTCTTACTCCGATAGCCTCTAGTTTTTGTATCAGTCTAGGCACCGAGACAGTATCAAATGCCTTCTGTAGATCCAAGAAAACTGCTAGACACTTATTTTTACTATCTAATTGCTCGGTTATCAAATTAGTTAGTTTTAAGACGGCGTCTTCTGTCGATAGTGAGTGCCTAAAACCAAACTGCGAGTCAGATAGAATATTGTAACGATCTAGATAATTAGGGAGACGATTATTAATTATTTTTTCAACTATTTTTGAAATGCTAGGCAACAGGGAGATGGGCCTATAATTGTCGACTTTTTCGCTATCCCCTATCTTGAATACTGGCGTTATTAAGGCTTTTTTCAAGGATCGAGGAAATATGCCAGTGTTAAAACATAAATTAGTTAGGTGACTTAAGACGGGAGATACCAACGTACTACAAGCCTTCAGGTACCTGTTCGTTACACCATCCCACCCAGGAGCACTGTCAGTCTTTAAATTATCTATTATTCTCTCTACTTCTTCAGGGTCCGTTTCCATGAATGCAAAAGAAGACGAGTGTGTTGTACATAGTAATGGTTCAGCATGGTCATCATCATCAGTTACTATATTCTCTGAAAGTTTTTTTTCCAATATTTTCAAAGTATTCATTTATATAATTAATAGATTCTAGTGGGCTGGACTTAATATTTAAGAGATTAGTACTTGGGATTTTATTTAGTTTTAAATTTGTTATTGATTTAATAGTATTCCAAAGCTGTTTACTATTTTTTAAATGATTTGTCAATTGTTTCTTTTCATAATTAATTTTTACTTTGTTTATTATTTTGTTACAATAATTTCGATATCTTTTGTAAGTAATTTTTAAAATATCATTGTACGGATCGTTTCTTAATTTTAACTACATTTTATTTCTATTTTTTATACACCGTAGAATGCCAGGGGTAATCCACGGCTTAGAATGTCGTAGAGGTTTTGGTATTTTTTTGATAACTGTGCAATTTTCTATTGACTCATTTAAAAGTGCGATTAGCTGATCTGTCACACTATTGGGATCATCACACGCTAACAAGGCTAAAATATTTTTATTTAATAAGTGAGCAGCCGCCAGGTCATGGTCCACAACTTTAATTAATTTTGGGCACTTCGACGCAGTTTTGATTTTACATAAATTAACAAAGACAGTATAGTGATCAGTGGTGGTAGTTTTTAGAATCACAATTTGTGCAGAACGCTCTCCTTGTGATGTTTTAATCATAACATGATCCAGACAACTTTGTTCCCTTGTGGGGAGAGAGTGGCCAGGAAGTATACCATGTGTAGATAGCATGTTTAAATATTCTATTCTGTTACGACAATCAGTGTTATTATTATTTAAGGAAATAAGGTTTATATTAATATCACCCATTATTGCAATTCGGTTATAACATTTTATAGTTTCTAAGTAGCTATTAAGTGAGTGGATGAAATTGCTGGCGTTGACTATACATGGTGAGCGGTAAATACATAAAACGATTAGATCTTGTTGACAAATCTGAATACAAGTAGCATCCTCCAATTTTACTTCCTTCATCAATAAATTGATAGTATTTCTGACATAGACCACTACACCGTCATTTTTATTTCTGTTATAATTTGTTGAGATAGATTTGTAGTTTGTCAGCTGAGGTATAGATTTATCAGAACTGAGCCAACATTCCGTGAGTATCATTATATCAGTGTCAAAATCCAGGAGACCAAGAGTTGCCTGAAAATCGTCAAAATTTCGGTATATACTTCTTATATTCTGTAAAACGATCTTTAACCCATTTGTGTAGGAAGAATTAGTTAGATCTTTGATGTCACATACTGTGACATTCGCTATATTAGTATGATCTATGTCCCCAATCATAGAGTGTGTACTAGCCATTATATAAAGTTTTTAATGAACATTTCATTACTATTTCAATCAATGTATTAATTGCACATGTAAATATTGTGTTTGTAATGGTATTACCGTTACAGCCGTTTATTATATATTTACATAAGTGCCTAGTGTGTGTAAGTGTACGTACTAAAGTGCCTAGTGTGTGTAAGTATACGTACTTAAGTACCTCGTGTGTGTAAGTGTACGTACTTAAGTGCCTAGTGCGTGTAAGTGTACGTACTTAAGTGCCTAGTGTAAGTGTACGTACGTACGCATGTGGCGTGCTCACCTTGCACTGTCGCAGGATGTTGTGTCGGTCGCTACGACGGCTCTCGATGCGCGACTCGATGTTGGCGATCTGCTTCTGAACACTCTGGATGTCCTTCTGTATACTCGCCACGTCCTTGCGCGCCTGCGGATGTACACGACATTGTACAGACGTGCTTATAGCAATTCCCCACCACTCGTTACCCCTTTTTCTCAAAGACATTTCCAGTGCCCTCCTTTATCTGATTAAAAATGCGTAGGCATCACTTGCCTGAGTTACTTGACCGGGAAATACGTTACTTCTTTCGACCGCGTGGTATATAGTTCCCGAGCCTTCGACTGCCTCGTGGGTGGGTGGAGGTCCCGTGTCGGTCCAAAAAGTGTTATTAGGTTTTTAAATTTCTAATAACGGTAAAGAGTCAGGAAGTGTAAGCTGTCGATCGAGCGCCTGATTTCTCAATGTCGGATGACCGTCCTATTGGAATAGGAGAAGAGGCAGTATAATATGCCCTGCGCAGATGGCTCGATAGAGATAAGCCGCCGTAACCAAAATTCGGCTAGGAAGACATTATTATTATGTATTTCCCGTACGACCTGATGAAAATCCCACCCCGTCTCGGAGGCGAAACTCGGGCAGTGCTTAGCTTTCATCGCCTCCTCCTGACATCTGACGCCCACTCACCGCGGCCACATCCGCTTCGGCCCTCTCGAGCGCGGCGCGCGCGGTGGTGCGCTCCGCCTTCAGCGCCTCCACTCGGCGCAGCTCGCGGTCCACGTCCGCGCGCTGCTTGCTCTCCGCCTGCCGCGACGTCTCCAGTTCGTCTTCACTGTCCTGCACCGCTCGCTCCCACCGCGTCACGTTCTCTGTAATACAAACGCACACGCTTAGTAGCCAGATACCTCTGGTTTTGCGGATACTTTAGTAAGAGCCACGCTGCATGCATGCAGCTGAATTGGGCCTGCTGCTTAAAGATACCGACGTAAACGGAAGACAGCTATGTCGTTTCGTGCGGTGTGTAAGTGGCTAGTGGCCTTTGTAGGGGTGAGAAGGAAAGAGGACAACCCATCTGTATAACCTCTACGCGAATGTCTAGGGGCGTCGGTAGTCATGAAAAAGGCTTCGACTGCTCGTTTGCCCACTATTACTATAAAAAACTAAACGCTTCCGGCTGTGCCTGTGTGTGATACTACAAACGTCAGTAGACACGTGTCGCGTGCTCTGTGCGTGCGCGTACGTACTCTGCGTGTCGCGCGAGCGCTCGAACTCGAGGTTGGAGGAGATGCGGTCGATCTGCTGGTCGAACTCCATGCGGCGCTTGGCGCGCTCCTGCTGCGCGCGCAACTCGCGTTCCTCGTATTGTCTGTAACGTACAGAGAAAACGTGTAAGTGTGTGGACCAACTATGGACACAAGTAGGCCTCCACCAACAAAATTACAGAGATAGGCCAAAATGGGAGGTCAATGCTAACCCCAGGCTTCGTCATATTCCAAGAAGCATATATGCTTTGTTTATAATACTAATTAAGTTCATGAGTTCTTTTAGTTGCCTAATGCACAACTGTGAATAAATGACTTGAAACTGAGTGTTAAGATGTAGGAATTACGCTCCGTGGTGGATCTAGAATTTTGACCCCAGTACCTAAAGGTTCCTAATCTTTTTTACCCCATTTAAATATTTTTATAATAGGGTAGTGCTTATAGCAAGAGTTTGCACTGTCTGTACCCCTTTAGCCACCACTGGTATGTGTTTGTATGTATAGCCAAGTGAATCCATGTACATACTGGGCCCCATAGCTATACTTATGATGATACATTATTACTAGTGCTAGCGTTACGTACGTGCGTGTTTGCGTGCGTACGTGCGTGTGTATGTGTGTGTACGTGTATGATGTCCTCACCGTATGTTGGCGACGCCGATGTCGCGGCAGAAGGCGCGGAACACGACGTCCTCCACGTTGTTCATGTTCTCCTTTATATCCTGTATCTTGGCGTCGCGCGAGCGGATCGTGCGCTCGATCTCCTCTATTTGCGGCTAAGGAGGGACAGAGTATAATGTTTAAATATTATGTTTTGTTCTATTATTTTAAGCTTTTGTTTCTCCTAAATATAAAATAAATACATAAATATATCGTAAACCAATATTATGACTTTTGTTTAGGGCATTTAGTTTGGTTTCAATAAAGTTTTCACAGTTTTAGCAGCAGACCAGGATTAATTGTGAAATATTAGGAAGAGTTTATATTATTGACTGCTAATTATAATAATTTTAGTAAGATTTTAGAGTGAGATTAGTTTCAGATTCATTATCTGATTTAAGGTTAAAACTAACAAATTACATTTCCTTGGGTTACATTAGTGTAATTGTATCTGTTACAAAAGTGTCGTACATATCATCATAGAGCGGATACTGGATATAATAAGTGAGATAGATATATAAATTGTACGTTTGCATCTACTCATGCACGTGACTCACCCCGAACATCTCCATCTTGCGCTCCAACTCGGCGATCTCGGCGTCCAGCGTCTTGATCTGCTTCAGCTGCGGACAGACGGTTACACCATTAGCAACGTCAGCATACATGATATACAGACTGACCGGCGAGTCATTTTTATCACTGCACTAGGGTATTTTTTGTTGTTAAAAGTTCCGTGAGTGCGGTCAAATTGGGCAAGCACGACCGGGGATACCTCTCGCTTACACACCGGCCTAAAATGACAGCTGTAGCGTCGCGTTTCGTGCGGTAAGTAGCCCATAGAGGGGGGGAGTAACATCTACGCGGATGTCTATGGGTATGGATAGTCATGAAAACCGCTCGTTTTCCCTCTATACTATAAAAACACTAGGTGTTATCCGCGGCTTCGCTTACGTGGTGGAAGATAAACATATTTGTACATATTTCGAGCGGATAGCACTCTTCAGTCCTTCAACTATCTTCCTACTTTAATCACATCGCTCCGTTTATCCCATTTGATATGAGAGAAGGACAAACTAACAAACAAACACTTTCGCAATTATAACATTAGTATGGCAGTACGTATAAAAGGCCATCAAGTACGTACCGTGGTGTCGCGGTCGGACAGCGCGTACTTGAGGCGCGACTCTAGCCCGCGTATCTGCGAGTCCACGGTGGTGAGCTCCGACTCTTTGCGGGACTTCTTCATGGACTCGCGCAGCTCCTCCGTCAGTTTCTCCTAAGGAACGGAAGGGACGAACGCTATTATATAAAATCACTGTTTTTTAACATGGTGCATTTACAGACAAGTCTTTATCCCGAAGTTTATTTTCACTTTACAGTGGTCACAGTCACGTGTTGATCGTTGTCACACATAGGACTGACTCTTGTCACTGTTAGTTAGTCACACAGAGACTGACCGTTGTCACTATTATTAGTAAGTCATACAGAGGACTGACCGTTGTCACTGTTAGTTAGTCACACAGAGGACTGACCGTTGTCACTGTTAGTTAGTCACACAGAGGACTGACCGTTGTCACTATTATTAGTAAGTCATACAGAGGACTGACCCTTGTCACTGTTAGTTAGTCACACAGAGGACTGACCATTGTCACTATTATTAGTAAGTCATACAGAGGACTGACCGTTGTCACTGTTAGTTAGTCACACAGAAGACTGACCGTTGTCACTATTAGTTAGCCACACAGAGGACTGACCGTTGTCACTATTAGTTAGTCACACAGAGGACTGACCGTTGTCACTATTAGTTAGTCACACAGAGGATCCATTGTCACTGATGGACGCTGTTATTTGCTAACGTGCCAATAATTTAGCACAACTATATTAAGTGTAAATATGTTTACTAATTAAATTATTTATTATAAATTAGTTAACAAGTTGACTAGTTTCCATTTCAAATCCCTCTTACTTTTTTAGCCTTTAGTTGTGACAGATGTTTTTCGTCCCAGCGCTTGGCCTTGCGCGCCAAGTCCAAGGATCCTCCCGAGATGATGCCGGACTTCTGGTAGAAGGTGCCGTCCAGCGCTAGAGCCTGCGAACATATTATGTTTTGTGAATAATGTGCATTGCGCATATCAATATATGTGTGTGAGTTGCGTATACTCGTGCGTGCGTATTGCGTATAAGCTTGTGTTCGTGTTGTGTGTATATGACCATGACCCATATACGTATGAGTTCATGAGATCGAAGACTTACTTACTGCCGTGTCCGTCAAGGGGTTTCTGAGAGTATATGTGTATTCGAATGCGCGCGTACATATGTATACGTGCGTGTATGTTGCGCGTGCGTGTACGTACGTCATAGCGGCTGTTCTTGGTGCGGTCGAGGTCGTAGGCGACGCGCGAGGCGTCCTCGGGCGTCTCGCACACGAGCGCGTTGTTGGTCACGAACAGCACCGCGCGGTGGATGGCCGCCGGCTCGAAGCGAAGCACGTCGAACAACAGCTTCACGTTTTTGGGCTCCTTTATGTCCCTGTATATGTTGTGACGCACGCATTATGTTGCAGTACTATCAATTACAGTTACAGTATCTTCATGTGCACTGTAGTAGGGTGATTTAACACAAACATAACAAAGATACGTCAATTAAGAGATTGTTTTCATGACACAACCAATTCAGTTTTTAAATGCAAAGCCATTTGATGTAATAAGTACTCTCCACCATGCGTCCAATAAAAACACTGTTAAGTATCACGTCTGACTAGTGATGGAACTGGATGTTAGTGTCATGTTGGCTTTCATTATGTGATGGTAGAGACAGATATAAAGACGAATAAGAAAATGAATAATTTTGAAATAAACTCCTTTCTCCTCTGACGTCCATGAGGCCACCGGCTACCTACACACCGCACTCGAGCAGCAGCACAGCTGTCACTTGACACCGGTATCGAGTGTGCGAGAGGTAAGGTATGTTCCATCTCACCTGAGCCTCTCCCGCAGCGGCTTGGCCTGTATGTAGTCGAGCGGCAGGAAGGTCTCGGGCTCCAGCATGCGCTCCTTCAACACCTGTATACAGCGGCGCGCCGTCTTCTCCGTATCCACAACTATCGCCTCCATATATTTGCCCAGCACCTTGGTTATGGCCACGTTATAGCGCTTGTGCGTGGGCTGGCACATGTTGATCATGCGGTCGTACTGCGGGCAGGGGTAAAAAATGAGTAACAGAAAAAAGGCTGCCCCATATCCTAGGGTGGAAGTAGGACAGTTGTGGCACATGTTGGCAGATGATAACACTTTATAACCAAATGGCTGTACTAACGATAACCCAATAGGAGTCATAAGTCATCTATGGTCGTCCAGTGACCCTGATTCCCATCTGCAATCTATGGCTAACCATAAAAGACAGGAACAAACACTGTACTTTATTTTTCTTATGAAGCCTTAACCATATATATTTATGTAGGTATGCTGTTGTAGTGAAGAGCAAGTAATAAGTAGTGTGTTAAGGTGGCTCTAAGGTAACTACGTTTTGATTGTATGAGTCGGTACTATATGAGCACGCATGCTAGTGTAGTTGTAAACGCTGTTTACAGCGTTGTCGGAACGTTGCTGAACTATCGTTGTCAATTATGAAGCAACAGTAGCAGTAATAGGGCAGGGGGCGTGGTGCACCTAGGCACCGAGCGCAACGCCCTACATGTGCTAGCCCCACGCTGCGTGTAGGTGGGAGGGTGGTTAGTACTCACGACGCCGGGGATGTCCCGCTTGAAGCTCTCTACGATCTCCTGTTTCTTACGGCGGCGCGCCTCCTCGTGCTTGTCGACGCGCGCGTCCCCGAGCTGCGCCGCCACCTCCTCCAGCGCCGACTGCAGCGCCGCTGCGCGCCCGCGGCACGACCCTACGTCCGCCTGGGAACACACACGCACGCAGCGTGAGTACGTATTCAACACACGTCCGCCTCAGACACGCACACAGAGGCCCGCATGCACGCACGCACACTGCATAAGTACGTATACATCCAAGTCTGCCTCATACGCATGCATAAGCCACCCTATTAGACAGAATATATTACTTACAACTACTATCGGTCGATGATACTTCCCATGTTTTGTTTTCGAATGAAACATTTTATAATTCTATCTCTCTTTCTCATTTTACAAAACGTTCTCTCTGTCTCTTTCATCATATATACTACTGGTCAATATATAAACCTAAGAATCGTTTTAAAATTTCTCTTTCTCTCTTATTTAACAATTATATCTCTCTCCTCTCAACATATATACTACTGGTGAACACATATACCTGCAGCTCGGCTCGGAGCCGCCGCTGCTCCTCCAACGCCTGCTCCGAGCTCTTGATGTGCTCGTTCAGTTTCTCCACGCGCTTCATCGCCTCGTTCCTCTCGTGGCCCTGCGAAGGTCAACAATATGTTACATCTGTTGCGGCAGTACTGTTGTTACCTATGGCAGAAGCTAGGTAAGTGAGTAGGACAGCATCTTGATGTGCTTGTTATAGGAGGTATGTGAGTGGCAGCGCAACATCTCACAGTGCCTATTACAGGAGCCTAACAACTAGGAGTTAGGCAAGCTAGTACCGAGCATTGGAAAAGCTAGGTAAGTGAGTAGGAGCACAAAGAGCTAGGAGCGCGAATAGGAGCGTAGCTAGGAGCGCAGTAGGAGGTTACCTTCTGGCGATGCTTGTTCTCGAACTCGGCCTTCTTGCGCAGCTCGTTGTCAAGGCGGTCCTGGTCGGCCTTTTGCTCGCGGTTGACGGAGTCCAGTTCCTGCAGGTAGCGCGCCGCCTGCCGGGACGCCTCCATCTTCAGCTCCTCGTACTCGCGGATCTGAACACACATTAAATCTCTCGTATTGGCTCCCTTTTGCTATTAATGATAAAGCGTGTATGTTGTTGGTGCTATGTTGCTATATCTAAAGTGAACTGTAATATATAATAAGGTATGTGATGCGCAATCTGCTTACAAGTAGTACTCGTGCACGAGACAATACAAAATAACGTGACACGGCGCCGGGAAAGAGGACAGCCGATCGAGATTTACATTTAGTATAGGTAACTTTCGATTCCGTATAGCTACGACGTTTATTTAAGTTTTAATCATCAGCTCTTAGGGG
>LUGF01040177.1:102572-112997 GCA_001625245.1 Calycopis cecrops
GCCCTATCGAAATGAGATTTAGTGAGCACTTTGAAGTGCCCGCTGACAGAGGGGAGCTCTAGATCTTTATGAAGATCGATATTACGAACATACCACGGGGTACCCGTGGCCATACGTAAGAACCTATTTTGCACTACTTGCAAAGGTATTTTATATATTTTGCCAAATACAAATTGAAACTAACAAAAACAATTTGGAGAATTAATTTATTTATTGATTTAAAATAACAGTATAATTGTATATGAAATTGAAATAAATATCCAATGCGCGAATCGGGGCGGCCGTGGCACCTCATTTTGAATCCTCTCTTTCCAGGCTTGTTTTGCATGTATTGTTTCATGATGTTGTGCCCTTTGTACATTATCATGTGTTCATCTACCGATTGGGTTGTGGAATTTTTTATGTCACAGAGGGGCAAACAAACATTCGGAGATATTTTCATGACTACCGACGTTCATAGACAACCGCATACCCGACATCGGGTCATATCTCACCTCCCGTAAGGGCGGTGGAGAGGCCGTTCCGGGGCTTTTGCCCCCCTCCGGCGGTCCAATTCTCACACCTTGTAACGACAAGGTGGTATTGGGGTCGGCTTAGCAGCCGTTTAGGGGTGTGACATATGTCACCGTGAATATGGCAGTGTGATTTTTGTCACTGTGTGACTTTTGTCACTCTGTGACTTTCGTCACTTTATATGTTATATCGTATATGGTTCTTAGCATTAGCGTCCGCGGTGCGCCGGACCCGGGTCTTGCCGCCGGAGCTGCTCCGGGCGGTCTGTCCCCTACCGGGTGAGACCGTCGGTTGCCCCGACGGAGGCCCAGCAGATGGCTGCCATCGACCAGCAGCAGCTGCGCCCGGCGGTTCGGCCACGGGTGGGCGCGCCGATGAAAGTGATTTTGAAGAAAGGCCAGGAACCCCACTACGGGGACTTGGAGTTGGAAAGGAAGATAAGGGTAAGTAGGAGAAGAATGTGGAAAGATAGTATGCGTGAATGGAGATTGTAGAAGAATGGCAGTGTGTTTGCTAGGTGGTTCCCGGGGGCTCGAGGGCATCCCTGGGGAATGCTCGGCGGTCGGGCGGTCTTCGGTGGTAAGGGGCCAGTCCGATGAGAGAGTCTTGCGTTGACCAGTCGGCTTTACTGAAGATTTGGCCTGCCAGCCTCTGCACGAAGTCGCCGAGGGGCTCGATCTTCAGGTCCCTCTGTATAGTCGCATTTCTGACGTATCTCGGCGCGTCCGCTATGCGGCGGAGTGCCCGCGATTGGACCGCCTGGAGTTTGCGTCGGTGAGTTGCTGCCAGCAGGTGGTACCAAGCTGGGGCCGCGTACGTGAGACGAGATCTGACATACTGCTTGCAAATGCAGATTTTAGTCGGGAGCGGCATTTTGTCTCCCCAGCACCGGAGACAGTTGTGAGAGTGCGGCCCTCGCGCTCGCCGCGATAATTTTCGCGTGGGGGGCCATGGTCAAACCGTGGTCAATGGTCACACCCAAGTACTTGATCTTGTGGCTCCATGAGATCGGGTTTCCATCCAGCGTTAACGGTGGTGGCAGGAGGAGCTTGCGGGGGAATATGGTCGCCTGAGACTTCCCCGCGTTGACTGACAGGCGCCATTTCCGCAGCCAGTCTGGGAGGAGATCCAGCGTGCGCTGGATCTTTATGGCTGCGTGCGCGGCAGTGAGCGAGGTCGACAGGTAGGCTGTGTCGTCGGCGTAGAGTGCGGCGGTGGTGTAGCCGCTATTCGGGATATCTTCGACGAATTTATTGAACAGGGCCGGCGACAGACAGCTTCCCTGCGGAACCCCGGCAGCGATAGGGTGGCTCACTGAATGAGCGGTCTCCACTCTTACATAAAAAGAGCGCTCGGACAGAAAAGTCCTAACGACAGTCAGGAGGGGACGGGGAACCTGCGATTGCGTAAGTTTATACAGGAGGCCGTCGTGCCAGACCTTATCAAAGGCCTTTTCCATGTCTAAAAACACTGCAGCGACGGTTTCCTTCTTGTTCAAGGCTGCCGTGATGAGGTGGACAACACGGAGAAGCTGGTGGGTGGTGTTGTGCTCCGAGCGAAATCCGAATTGCTCGGCTCGGGCGGGCAGGTAGGGGGCTAGTAACTTCAAAAACAGTCTCTCGAAGACCTTAGACAGCGCTGGCAAGAGTGTGATCGGGCGGTAGCTCTCAGCAAGACTTAGATTTTTCCCAGCCTTGGGAATCATTATTACTTCCCCTCGTCGCCATCTCGAGGGGAAGTGGCCTGTGCGCAGGATGCCATTGAACAGGCGGGTTATGGCCGCCACCGTCCTCGGTGGGGCAAGGCGCAGAACTGAGTTCGGTACCCGGTCTGGTCCGGGGGCCTTCCTGGTGTTCACTCTTGCCAGCGCGCGGCCGACCTGTCCTGGTGTGAAGTACGGAGGGTCCTCGGGTGGAGAGGGGGGAGGGCGGGAACCGCATACCCGCACAAATAGAGGCTATATAGATGCGCTGCCCTCCTTTACTCTCCCACCTCCATGGGCTACCGCGTACTTACGCGCGTCACGAAACGCGACGGCACAGCTACCACTTTATTAAAAATTAGACGATGTAGGTGAAAGTTTCTCGGAATTATTACAAAAACGTAAATTTAGTTTTATTTCTTTGAACCTCGCTAAACGCATAATGTATCCTATATAATATGGTACACCTATGTCAGGTTCAGTGAACCAGTAGTTTCTAAGTGTAAGTAATACATAATAACCCATAATATAGTTCATGCCTATAAAAGCTGACAAATCTTGTACCTATGTCTGTAGAGAAAACTGATATTCAAATACTGATATAGAATATTTATGAGCATAGCGCAGGGACTCTGGTACAATAATGTCTTTAATCAGCGCCTTGATATTTGTGAGGGCTTGAAAAATATTCAAAGGTGTTACTGGTTTCAAGTTTAGCAGTATATTTATTTTACAAAACTGGTAATCAGAGTTGGAAAATACATAAGGCACATAGGTGTTCCTTCTCCACTTGAAATATGGTACTGCGATCCCTAATGATGAATACGATGATGGAAGGGCCTGGAGTTAGACCTGGTTGTGGTACCCACTCTGGCACACCAGCTGGCTCAATTATCACTTCCTTTTACCCCATATCCATATATGATCATCGAAGTTTAGTGCATTTTTGTTATTCTACGCCCTCTTCTGCGCGAGGACGGAAACCTCAGGTACCGCGCGATAAACCATGTTAATATTTTTACCATACACGGTACACCTCAGGAGCGTCTCCACTCCATTTCCGTCAGCAGCCACTGGCTACGTGCAGAACGTGGAGCGCCCGGGCGGCACCGACGGAAAAGCGGACGGAGGGACTGCTGGCCCCCCCACACATACACGTACCCAAAGGCTCCACACAGCCACCACTCCTAAGTGGCGGCTCATGAAGACCGCAACATAGTAATGGGGTGTGACCCCGCAACCGCCGTAAGGGGACTCAAAGTCAAAAAAGAAACGGCCCCCTCGACTCCCCCTGGAGGGAGTGTAAGATGTCTAGCATATAGTAATGTGTTCTGTGATCTCTGTATTTATTTGGAGTAAATAAGTATTATCTATGGTTGAGATTTGACACTGTGGATTTGACAGTTCTATAAAAGTTTATAACTTTATAGTTTTGGTAGTAATAGGATTTGGATCTCTGTTTTTTTAGCAACCTAAATTACTATATTTTTTTCTAGACGCAGATATCTTATTTCAATATCCCTAGGATGATGTATTGATTACATAAACGATGAACGGCGACCAAAGTCCCGGCAGTCCCCTAGATCTAACTGATCGCGAGCAAGCTGTGCTCATGGATACCGTGGATCATGTTCGAGCCAGATATCCCTATTGCATCGTTTGGACTCCTATTCCAGTACTAACGTAAGAATCATTGATGTTTGATTACTGTTACTTTGTATAGTTGATTATCACAACAATTTACTGCAATATGTGAGTAATAACTTTAATTAAATTCAACAGGTGGATGTTTCCATTCTTAGGTCATATGGGGATATGCATGGCTAACGGAGTCATTCGTGATTTTGCGGGCCCTTATTTCGTGTCTGAAGATCTAATGGCATTTGGCAATCCCACTAAATATTGGCAACTTTCTCCTCTTAAGGCTAACAATGGTCAAGCTGGATGGGATGCGGCAGTGGCAGAGGCATCAGAGATTTATAAAAAAAGAATGGTAAGGTTAAATATAACTATAACAAATAATGTAGTCATCACTCTATGAAGTATCTTGTGAGAAACAATAAATTAAAACTATACTATATGTAATAAAAAGACTAAAAAATTCTAGACCATTAAAAGGCAAGAATTAGTCTACACACAATCTATCTGCCGTTGAAAGCCTTGTGTCCATTGTGCATCATTTTTGGTAAAAAAGGCCTTAAAGTGTATACAAATTTTCTTCCTTTCTAAAACTATAAAGAAAGATAATTTTGCATAGATTAATATAGTAATTTGTACCTTTGTTATTACAGCATATAATTGTCTATGATAATTGCCACTCTCATGTGGCAACAGCTCTAAATATTATGGGTTATGATGGTTCCAAGAATTGGAATATGGTGAAATTGGCTCTCTATATGATACCCTACTCAAAATATGTCAGGTATTTTTTTTTCTATTTTGTATGCATCAAATAATATTAGTTTTACTAAGATTAATACCAAAATCTAGCCTATCTAGCAAGTCTAGCAAGTGATTATATTTTAAGACAGTAAAAATAATTTCAAATGTCAAAAATGCTGCCATAATCATCATCATCATGAAATGAATGCAAACTAAACTAAACTAATAATAAATTCCCTACAACGAGGATGTGATTTTGTTTTAGTTGATTGACATTGATATCCTTGCATAGACATGGATATACACCTTAGTATTAAATGTATGATAATGAGCTCTCAAATAAATAAGGAATATGCCGGTTTGTTCTATCCAATCATGTCACAAACATGCAGGAAAACCTACTAACAAGAGGTCGCTTTCCATCTATATGTTTTGCAATTCACACATGTATTGTTAAGAAAATATGAACATTGATTTCACAATTCACTATATTACAGAAATAGTATGGTGTTGTCACTAGAAAAATAGGGTAATTTTCCAAAACTGAAGGGAAGTTTAGTCTGAAGAATAAAATAATTTCTTTTGTTTCTTAATTTTGACAATAAAAAAATGGCTCGTTTTTCACTTAAACGCATTTGTTGTATCTCATTAATTTGAAGATGCTCGGAGTTCTACTTTAGGGTATAGCGGCAGAACTTCAAGTT
The DNA here is from genome assembly GCA_001625245.1 of Calycopis cecrops. Lineage (NCBI taxonomy): Eukaryota > Metazoa > Arthropoda > Insecta > Lepidoptera > Lycaenidae > Calycopis > Calycopis cecrops. Next base: position 107,874 of record LUGF01040177.1, read on the forward strand.
CCACCGCCACCGCCTTGATATGCCTAGGTCTACAACTGTGCGTTACAGGCGCGAGGGCTTACTGTGCACAACATCATTGTGGAACCTGCTAACACAGCCGAATTGTCAACCTGTTATTTTACCCTGTAATAGTGTATTTCAAGACGATATACCGTCTGCAGCATTATTTATATCTATATTGACAAATTCATTCTTGCATCAAATCTGCTTATACTCAAGATGGACTGATCGCAGATGCACCTGGGAAAAGGAAAAAAACATTGCCAAATTAGAGCCTATATTATGCTACCAAACACTAAATAAACAAAATACTCATGTCACAATGGTAATTACCATACTCTTTTTCATGATTCTCATGAAATTATTTGAGCTGGAGAGGTCTAAGAATCGGCCAATTTTTTATCTCGATATTTCCACGGAATCGAAATTTAGGCGGATATATATATAGATATAATAATTACCTTATATTCTTTAAATAGTAGATATATAATAATAGTTGGTGTAATCCAACATTTTTAACCTTTCCTCTTGATTTAGGAACGAAATGTAGGGTAATTATTTTATGTTGTTGGTATCCCTTTACATGCACACATTTACAGTTTTAAAATAATCTGTACATTACCATCACGCACACATTATGCGTAAAATGTGATGTTTTCTTTGCAATGTTTATTTGAAATGCTCCATCTAGATGTGTATATAATCAAAGTGTGTAGGCTAGATTTAAAATAAAATAAAATGTATTTAATATTTCAGTTTCGGAGGTTTCCTTAAGACATGGTCACCATTCCTGATCATTGTTGCTTGCATATGTGCATTAGCTGCTGTCATCTGAGAAGTATGAGACTGTTACTATCCAGAGTTTCCAGAAATCATAATATTCATTATGAGTAGTTTTTTTTGTGTAAATAATGTGAGGTTGTTATTAGATTTTTTATTTGTATAAAATGCAATAATTGCAGTCCTGAAGTGTTTATATAATTTAGTTTTTATATACTGTAATTGTGGTGGACATAGGTATTAAAAACAACATGACTGGGTATACACTAATGTCATGACACCAGTTTTTGCGTGGTCTTGTGGTTAGTATAATCCTATTTTTAAAGATAACAAATGTGAGTCAGACTCGCATACCAAAGGTTCCTACAAATGGAGCTAGTACAGTATGTATGTATGTATGTGCCCCCTTATGCACTCATTTCGTATGAAATGAATGACACTTAAGTTTGTAATTACTTGACTTGACATATACAAAATACAAATGTTTATTATTTGTTGGGTTCTAGACATACAGCCCTGTGATAGACAGTAGTTTTGTGATGGGTACTATTGGTTCTTTTCAACACAAAACCCTAATTATAATTATGAAAGTTTATGTTTTCTGTTATTACACTTTCACTCAAAAAGGACTGAATGGATTTGGATGAAATTTGGCATGGATTACAATCTGCAATAACATTTTTATACAGTAAAATACCCTTATGATAAACTGGTACCCTTGTATAGATTTCTCACAGGCGAAACTATAGGACACAGCTAGTATATATTTTTAAGATTTTTCTGTGTAACCAATATAGATAATATATGTGAACCAAAACTTGTCTGTTGTGTTTGTACTATGTATATGTAAAGTTTTACACTTGTCACCATTTTAAATATTTGATATATTTTAATGAGCAATTCAGTAGCTCTACTCAAATTGTTTTTATGTGGGTGTTAGATGTAAGCGTGAAATCAAAATTAATAAATGTATATTATGCATTAATATGAAATCAAATATATAAGTATTAGTAGTTGTAATTATTTGTTTGCAATAATGTTTAAATCCCCAGTTGATTTGGTAAAGTAAAACTTATTTACTCTTATAAGTAGTAAGTATCTTTAGCACTATTCACGGAGTCTTACAGATACTTAACCCAGATCAGTTATAATTTTTATTTTAGAAAATATAATTAGCACATCTGCCCAATATTATCTATAAAAAATTATTATTATTATTATTAAATTATTATTAAACATTACTATGACAATGGTGATAATGATTGACACACTTAATGTACATCACACTATGTGGGTTCTATACCAGTTATCGTTTTATAACTCCAAATGACGAATCTTCATTAGATTTGTCATATGACAAATACTGACTGAAAGTGTAGTGTACTAGTCTGATAACTACAAGTATCTGATAATCTGGCATAAAAATGTCCAATCTAAGTATTATGGACTCATTGCTGGTGTTGATAATAACTTTACTAGGAAAGTTTGGAAGCTGGTGTGAGGGCACATCAGTACCCCAGTTGCAGCTATCATTCTCAGTACTGCAGTTGTATGAGTTGGTTTACTGCAACAAATAGTGGTTGATTGGTATTTAAGATTACCTACTTGACACTATAATGTTAACCTGTAAAACTGGCCTTAAGGGTCCTAAGAGTAATTTACTGTACCTTAGATTTTAATAAGATTTATTAGTGTAATATTCCAAAAATGAAGAATAACATTAATTTAATTGAGATATTTATCAGTTATTTCATTTAGTACTTGCAAAACCATAGTTACATGATATTGAACCTGCTAGGGCTTAAAATATACAGTGTGTTTATGGGCTATTTTCCAGTATTAAAAATAAAAGCTTATTGAATGTAATCAAGCTTATTAACTAATATGATTTTTAAAGACTAATATGATTGTGTAGTGAAATAATTTGTAAATAATCAATATTTTATATTAAAATATATTTTTAAAAATATTTGTTTTTATTCATAAGTCACTTACACGAAACGACGTGAATTTGACGATGACGTAACATGTGCATGCTTTTCCGAAATCTACTGACAGTGTCAGTTAATTACTTACTGCATATTCTGTAATATCGTCGTTGCCAAAATATAACCTCTCATGTGCCAAACAACAAATTTTACAGGAACCAAATAAAACATCGCCCTGATTTTTTTTATATGAATGTGTTCTACATCATAATTTGAAATGATTAGCATATTTTTTGTCCTTTAGACGAATTCGTATAGTATTGATTCTACTAAATATAATAGGACATTTTATTTTTTTCGACACATAAGACGTTTTATTTGCTATTTATATTCACATAAGACGTTTTAAGTACACGTAAGACAAATTAAATAGTCATTATTTCATAAAATTAAAACATGATTTAGTTATTATGCACCTTTATTTAGCAGTTATCAATTCTTAAATGACAATGAAATTGGATACAAATCATCTGACGCTTATGAATACATACAGTATACATAAGATATTTTGTACTATCAACTATTTGTAATGTAAAAATCTCCTATGTGTAAAATATATGAACATAATATGTGGTTTTGTGTAGACATAATTACGTGACTGCTACATGAGAGGTTTTCTAACTTACTTATAACTTTTAAAATACAAATGATAGGCACATAGGAGTTTGTGCTAAAAGTGCGTACGACAACAGACGACACGATTCTGCAATTAAAATTTTTTGGTATGTGTGACACATAAGAGGTTTTATTTTGGCAACGACGATATGCACAAAAAGTATATTTCATTCATACATTCATTCATAGTACTAACCACTTGTCAAATTTCTAGCTCATCTTATGGATTTTTCAACTGACAACAACAACAAAAAAGTTCTAAATAGTAGGTACTGGCAGTAATTTTTGGAATGCTAACAAAGCTAATATGTCCCATAACGAAATTTGGCTTAATTAAGCGTTTTCGTAAATTATGAGTCTTTAATTTGAAAATTTGAGATAAATACTTATGAGAAACAAAACCTTCCTTGATCACTGATAAACATTCTGGAGTGGTTTTTGAAAACTTGGAAAATAGCCCATTATGGAGGCGACAGTGGGTATCTCCAAACAGAGACTACACAATGTACTAAAGAGCATATTTAGCCATTGCACTTTCAAGAGCACTCTATGGCACATTATTCTCCAATTCTGCCGGATACCACATTGCCTAAGTTCTGATTCCATATTGTTATCACAAATAACTTTTTGTCTGATGACGTATAAATAACAAACTTACAGCCTATCACAAAAACATTCATGTTCATGAAGGATCGTGTCTGTTAAACGTCAGACTTGCACCTTTAGGGATGAAATGATACTGCGCAGATATTTCCAAATATATATAATATATACATTTATTAAATAATTTCTTCATCTGTATTCCAATTTAACAATAAAATTCTCAAAGACACAACATCGTTTAAATCTTTTAGCGTACAAGGAATCGTGAACCCTCCAACATACAAAAATATACAACGCGCCCGCGACGCGGGGCTCCACAGATTACATCTCAATAAATAATACGCGAGATTATATCTCGGCGCCGGCGAGCGGCGCGGGAAATACACTTTAATAAAATTTATGTCCATTTAACAGAACCCCAGAGTGGGGGGGAGTCCCATACAAAAATATCTATCTGGGGACACAACAAGCCGTCCATAATCTACGAAGTCTAACAGATATACATTTACTTTTGAAGTCTTTGGTATATAGACACTCAGATAGTTTGCGGCGGAATGTTTGAACATATTTCCGACTATAACGACAAGCTCCGGGCTCGGGGCGACAAAATATTTTCCAAACGGACGTCCGGTCCGTGGTGGAGCGGCCGAGGCCCCGCCCACACAAGAGGCCCCGCCCTCGGGGGCCCCGGGGGCCGGCGCTCACAATTGGACTAACTCTTAAAGCTCTGACCGCGGCGGCTCTCACTTGGCGTCGTCTTGCTCCATGGGCTCGGCAGATGTGGACCGCGAGCTGTCCGCGGACGCGCTGCAACAGAAAACGAGTTGTTCATGAGTCAGAACTTGTATAATGTACATAATATATAAACTGAGGGGCTCTTCTAATCTCTTCGAACGTGAACATACACGAGGAATGTGGCCTCATCTCATCCAAAACTACCCTATTTGCTATAAGGAATTCGCGTGACAGACCTCACTTTCTATGATATATATCATATTATATTAGGAAGGATTAGATTCATTACGAGCCGACTGACAATGCATTCAGAACGTGAACAGAGTAACGTTTGTCTAACGGCAGTTAACTATATTCGATTCATTGATGTATTTGGGGCTTCTCGATGACATATAACACATTG
>LUGF01040177.1:151466-169724 GCA_001625245.1 Calycopis cecrops
AATTTATTGGAATTATGCTCACAGTCACTTCTATTAATTTTGAGTGATTAGCACTTAATAGTCAATGTTAAGTCTAGATAACACTGTCACAGATAGTTTATTCACTTATTGTTGTAGTTACAGATGTTTTATTTGATAGAACACAATAAATTATTTTTAATTATTAAATTAATACGGAGCTGACTATACTTGAACTTTTTGACATTGACGTATGATATATAATTTGATTTAAGTGGTTTTTTTTTGTAATTAAAAAATGAATATCAATATTACATGATATGTCATTGTAACTACGGCAATGAAAATCAATAACTAAGTTATACTTCAGTTGTGTGGTCTAAAGCACACACTTTTTTTTTCAATAGTATAGGAAGGCAAACGAGCAGTCGGAGCCACTTCCATGACTACCGACGCCCACAGACATTCGCACAGAGCCTATAATACAGATGAATTGCCTTCCATCCTCCTCCCTCGTGGATGGGCCACCGGCTACTTAGACACCGCACGAAATACGACAGCACAGTTGTCACCAGCCTACATGCGTTCATAGCACAAGGGGGCAAACAGCGGACACATCAGAACCTCACTGATCACCGGCGCTCGTGCTGCGTGTCCCAGACACTCAACTGTTGTTTTCTTATGACGTAAACAAATACGTCACTTTTTATTGGTTATTTATTATTATTATTCTTACGTGCTATCAACAGATGTTTCGATTGTACGTTTTGTGTGAGTAATGAATGTGGAAGCAAGACAATGTAAGGATCGCGCCGTATGACATTCGGTACTCTCTACTACTCGGGTGGTAGCCCTGGCGTGAAGTGCGTGCTACACAAGCGGGGGTCAGGGCGCGCAGGTCCCGCGAGAAGGCGTATCGCTATCAGTTCCGGCGAGGTCGTCGCCCTTCCGACACTATCAGTCAGCTGGGCGCCGGCAGACGCGGCGGTGCCGCTTATCAGGCGTGGGCGGGAGCGAGCGCGGGGCAGCTGATGCCAAGTGATCCTAACACATTTCGGGCAAGTTGATGGCAAGCTGGATGAGCAGTTCGGATTTAGATAAGATATTACAGGCATATTAGCTGCGCCGCCAGGTTTCACCCGCGTAAAATGCGGCCTGTTCTTTCGTTGCTCTCAAACAGTACATAGAAAAATTCATAAAAACCGATCGTTGCGTTTCGGAGTTCGCCAACATAGTTACACCGAGATACACATACGACTAATATAGGTTTGGCTAATAGCATAGTACGTACCACCTACTTTGACTGATGGCATAGTCGTACCAGAGGCTTTTATACACTGAGCTGGTGTAGTGATACATCATGTACTATTTTCACGTCGTTTTAGTAGTAGGAGTATTCTTTTTGTTTTCGCCCACCACTCTTCCCACCACTGTTACTCTAGGATTGACAGCGAACAATCAACCCTTCGACAAACAGCAGAGACACCGAAGAAAATCTTTTTCCTTTTGTTTATCAGAGGTTCGATGCCTCCTCGTTACCATGACATTATGTAATATTAAAATATTTCATCACTTTAAACATGTAACCTGTTGGACGGCCGCCATCGGTCGGCAAAACCCACGTAATCTTATCATTATATCTAACTCTAATAGTAACGTCCGCCACCTGTGTTCAAAAATGTTTGAATGGAAAGTATTGCATCATACACTCGCACACGGTCAGGACTCGAAAAAGTGTAGTGGAAGTTTTACCCAATTACCCACCAGCACCCTTGCCCCAACCACCTGTCGGTACGCGGAGTGAGTCGCGGGACTTGCACGAGGGTTTGCTACACGTACGGAGGTTTGCTAGATATATGTAGGTTTGCTAGATGTACGGGGGTTTGCTAGATGTACAGGGGTTTGCTAGATGCCTTCTGCCAGATCGTGACGGGTCGCTCTCAGGCAACTGCTATATGTCCTGCGTTAGCTGGATAGGAAACTCTTTAGATATAAAGACCGCCGTAGACGAGATTCAGCTAGGAACCCTATGGTCTCAGCATCATCGTCATATTGCAGCACACTGTTGGACGTAGCACGCCTGTGGCTTCGATAATCTTTCCCACTTTCTGCCCACAGCTTTTTATGTCATCGCTCCACCTAGTCACGGGTCGTCCTACACTACGTTGGCCGGTACGCGGTCTAATGAGATTCAATCACGTTCTCGCTGTGTGCTCGTCAAAGCGATTTCCAATAAATATGTTTACATAAACAAAGTTTACCTTGTCCATCGCTCTCGTGTGTGTACATGTACACTATCGAGCTATATTTACATCAGGAAAACCACCATGTGCTATATTTAGAGCGGCCGTAGCGGCCCGGTTTCGACATTTCCTACTACACAAATAGATTTCCTGTTCAACATCACTCGCTCGCCTTATCCGCCTATTTATATTATGTATTTACGCGATCCAATATTTGTAATATGAAGGCGATATAACGCTGTATTTGTAATACAACTATTTTTAACGGATTTTATCGCGGTTTATTCCAGAATTTTACAATCTCCACGTTTCAGAAGCTTTCCAGCAACCGTGGTCACGGGTGGAGTTAGAAGACGTGGGTACTTAAATAAGCCGCAATAAAATGTGTAACATTCGCGTAAGCTTAAGAAAAACTGTATTTATTGCCACAGCATGCGCGTGCATGAAGCTGAGAACTGCTCATAAGTGAATGGTCGTAGTAGCTCTTCTCGCAAGATCAGGGGACATGGAACAATCATTCGACGAACTGGCGGGTGCTTGTTGTTGTTCCGGCCCTACTGGGCTGCAATGCAACTAGGGCCCTACTACCAACAGTTACATTGTACAGGTATTTTCTGGTGCTCGTTGTTTGATGCCTCGTTGTCGGGTCTATGTTTAGTAAACTATTATTTGACGATATAAATCAGCGTGTAAGGTACAGAGGAGTAGACGGTTTGCTGTGCCCTGGACTATTATTAAAAGATGATGCCGAGCCGGGACTCGAACCTAACAATCTACAGTTCAACAAGTCTACAAGTTGAGTATGAGCAGTCGCTCGCCTTGGTAGGTATCGACTCAATAAACTTCGCCCGAAGTACTGCTGCACCCACACTACCGGTCCGCCACACAAACTGTCTGCCGCGGCCGCGTGCGCTCGCCGGCACAGTAATTACCGCGCAAGTGACGCGCTCACGCCAGCCGGCGCGGCTCCTCCGCACTACAGCCGTGCCATTTGTCAGCTTCTTAACTCCAGTGGCATTTAATGGAGGCAACTTGCTCGTCTGATTCTTTTCGCCAATACACATTCTTTTATGATAAAATACCATATCCTTGCGTATTCCAGTGTGTTAGTCACTGTACTACGTTGAGGAGACTGAATTGGTTGAACCTTTATTTAAACACTTCATTTACTAATACAAAAAGCAAAGTAATGAAAAAAATCATTTGTCACAAACTCGATTTGGGGCTTAATCCCTGAGGATATAAGTATACGGATTTAAGAGATATGCGGCCCGTGGTATCAGAATATATATAGTAATTAAGATAATTTTTATAACAAACAACATTAATATTGAAACATAAGTATTACCACGCAGTCTTTCACGTACTTGTAGCTTCAGAGACATGTTCGATTGTAAGGAGTAATGTCGAGCTTCATCTTGAAGATTTTTTTTATTTCCCAGTAGGTGGGTACCATGTATACCAAAAACAGATGACGTTGTTTTATAATGTCATCTAATTCAATATCGAATAGTAATATTTCAAGATCGCTTCTACTCTCTACTTTTATAAAACTTCATTCGAACGCAGATAGAGACGTCACCGGGAAACTGTAACACGGTCTATACCCACAGCAGTGACCGGCGTGGGCTGATGATGTTGAACACTTACTTCACAGAGTAAAGAGTTTCTTTACTTACTCATGTGGTAAGGTCGTGTTGTTGTCGTAAGTGACGTCACCGTGATTACACAGATAACACAATATCATATCGATAATGATGACTACGGTACAGCTGTACCTATCTGCGCACTGACTCACCGCGTATTGCATCATCTACGTCATCATCATACAGCTAACGTTTAAGTTTGCTGAACAGGTGACAATATCCTCCCAACCGAGTTCAGGCCACATATTATATCACATTTATTGAGACCAGCCAACTGCGCAGGACATAGTGCACCAGTGCGTGCGCAGACGCAAGTGCAGTCTCTATTCCCTCATTCCCCTATTCCTTTAGAACCACACGACCTGAGAGAAACCAAGTTCAGAACCGACGGTCTAACGTGGTCGCCCCACCCACCCGCATCACCCACGTGATGCGCCCGTACCATCACCAAGTTGCTAACGCTCTTCATTGGTCAGTGAGTCTGTATGATCCATGAGGTGGAAAAGGACGAAGGCGGGCAACGCACGTATGTATACTGTGCGGATGTTTAAGCGCGTCGGCAGTCAACAGGTTTCGAGCGAACTTCTCCCCGCCATATAAAAGTATACGTACTCGAGCTAACCTTAGCCGAGTTACCAGCGGGCGGTGTCGTAACGCGGGGCAAGGTGACGCCCGAGAATAGTGCACTTGTGCAACCAGCGCCCGGCATCATCAGCCCGCGCGCCGCCGGGGGACACGTGTACACTCACAGATCCAGATTAGCAATGAGGCGATAGAAAGATGCATCTGACTTAGTATCATTTTGCTCATGAGTCAAAGATTGTGTGCAACATTCTTTCATACGCTCAAACAACTGATGTATAGAACGTACGCTCTTGCAAGGAAGAATTCTCTTTCTCGAAATCAGCCATTAGAAGCGCAAAGTCCTAGGCTGACCAGTGCGTTTGTGGATCAATTATATTGAAAATCTTAGTAATTTTTTACGTATTGAAGCCAGATCCCTGGACTGAAAATCTTTCCATTCAGTTGGGACCTCTTACTCATAGCGTTCAAAAACCCGCAGGTACCCACCAACCATAGGTTAGAACTAATTCATCTAGTAAACTTCAACGACAATAGAAGCCATTACAAGAGATAGGCTGCACGAGTGCGCTTCGCCAAAACGGACTTATCTATTTGGCAGAAGCAGCCCAATTAAATGTACCGACTATTAGACGAGCGGCGCACGCGCAGCGCAGTGACGCGCGCGGTGACGCACGCGGTGTCGCTTCCGACCGCAAGTAAAGACTTGGAGGGAAAGAAATGTAAAACTCACTGTATGTTCGACTACTATATTTGTTGTCAGTTAAACAACCAGAGCTCAAAGAAGCCTAATTAAATATGGAAAGAAGATTGATAAAATTCAATAGAATTGAAAAGTTTTCATTTCACAATTATTTTTGGCTTCCTTTTTCTGAAAAACATGAGTTCCTAAGTTGAAAAAGGCTTGTGTTACTAGCAGTTGCACCTGCGCGAGACATTGTCAAATTACCAGTGAAGTACGAGTGATTCGACATTGACATGCTTAAACCTTTCCCCCTTATTAATAAACATAGAATAACTTTATTCAAGCATTAACATGGTAATAAACTGACATCTGTCAAATTCCATATTAAAAAACACATAAAATGTATGGAATTCGACAGATGTCAGTTTTTTACAAGGTTAATGCTTGAATAAAGTTATTCTATGTTTATTAATAAGGGGGCTAATCCCGAAGACATTTCAGGCTTTGAAAAAAGACGAGAACCTTTGAATTCGCCTCAATATCTGGTTCAAAAGTGACTATGTTTTCAATACCTCCCTGTTCATCGACAATCCTACCTTTCATCTAAACAAAGCATCACATTCAAGGAGCATGTTCACAAAGGAAAAGCTCAACGAGCCTAGTTTGAACACACCTCTACTCTAGATTGTTCGTGCCTAATTTAAGCTACCCCACCACCCCGCAGAACTGGTGGCAGTTGAAACAACACCAGAAATAACTCGGGAAAACTCGGCTTCCTGAAGCGATCCTTGTTGCGAATAGTGTTCGGCGCATTCCTGGCGTGAGACAAATGTGTGCTAGGGCACGGGACGAGCTGGCAGCGAGCCAATTAGTGCCAGCTCTGGGCGCCTCCTGCTCTAGCTGCGACCTCCAGTGACTCGCGCGAACTGCGACAATTAACACTTTAATTCGAGCCACATTATCACAAATAAGAACAACGTGTGGGCGCCTATCGGTGTATTTTCGGAAAGCTTTTATTTCGTCGATCGTCTCGCTTTTGTCTTTGTTTATGTTTGTGTATTTGTGTCTCGCTCGCGCCGTCTATTTTCGCCTGACGTGTTCTCATCATCTAATCTCCTATGTAGGTTAAATGTTTTAATAGGAGCTCCGTTCTCTGTTTTGGCATTTATTTATCGTTCCCCTTTTATCAAGTCGTTATTATTGCGTAAATTTGTTATTTCGTCTGCTTTAAAGTATTTAATTTGCAACTTTGGCAGTTTTAGGATCATTAAATCGCCGACATCAAAGTTGAGTAGGTACCTGATACTAGAATGTACCTGGCGAGCGATCTGCTGAGTGCAAAAAAGTGCATCACAATCATGCATCTCATGGCATCGCCTCAAATTTTATTAGATGAATCCATGTTTTATTCTGAAATCTCTTTGTAATTATTATAAAAAACAGAGACTTACAGGAATCTTGCATTTTAAAGCTTTCAACCATCACTCAATTATATTTAAATCATTAATGAAATTAAATTAATCACAAATTGGTTTTTAATTACGATAAGAATTATATTAATAATTTGTAAACTGATAACAGATTATAAACATGATAACACTAACTTAATTAACGAACACATCAATCACCAATACTCGTTTGATAATAATGTACAATACCTACACACACATATCTTGTGAGTATGTTTTTCTTCACTAATCTCCTCAACTATTGGATAAGTAGATTATATATTTTGTGAAAGTCTAAATTAGAAATGATTCAAGCATCTTTAGAGCTTGTAAAAACATTAGTTCGAATATGGAGATTTCGATCAGCGTACCCAGTAGGTAGGTATTCGGCTCGTGATCAGCGACGGTGATTCCTGATCTTAGAAGGTAAGTGCTGGAGGTAGGGTTAGGTCGTGATGAAATATCCTGTAGCCCGCTTTACTTTTTTGAAGCTTTAACGGTTCAATCTTTATCCGACACCTACCGACCTGTTTGCTGACCGAATGCAGCGAATATCTGACGCCAGCGATAACCGCGATAGTGTGTAGATTATATCGTTATCACGGCGGCTCGATCGTCCAACTTTTTGCCCAACTGTTAAGTCGCTGGCCCGCGTCCAATCAGGTGCGAGGCGGCGCGTCGTCCGAACTAATAATACCGGCGAGAACCAGTCCCCTTATAGACTTACGAGAATAGCCCGTCGGAGAATTGTTTATCCGACTATATACCGACTGTGGGCCCGATGCAAATAGCGCGGACCGAAATACCCGCCGCCGCTCCGACGCGAGCTGGGACCTTGTTGGAAATGGACGGAGGAAGGGGGCCGGGGAATGGGTAGTGGACGGATAAAGAGCTGACCTTTCACCTTTTCACAGCAGTGGCTAACGCAAGTGATGTGCAACTTACTAATGGAACGTTTATATACAGGAAGCTGCACTACGCTCTCTGAAAGAGGCTTATATCCAGCGTAAGTCCTGCTCGGCATGATGACAATACAAAGGACCACTGCTACTGGCGCTGTTGGCTTTGTTAGTTGATTAAAGCTCTGTATGTAAGAAGCAACAACATACATTTGAATTATTACAAATCATCATTTTAAACTAAAAAATTGTGACTTTTATATAGTTTTATCGTACAGGTATAGCATAAAGCTATATAAAGATCACTCTTAATGACAGATGCATCTAACGTAATGATAGTCACTTAGGCTACTACATAACTGCTACACTAAGCGACTATTTTCATCTCGCAAGCGTTTGTTTCAAATTGAGCAAAAATCCGAAAACTGCATCGGAAACAGTTCGTCAAAGCTCGTGCGCGTAAAGTTCAGGGGCGAGTGGTGCGCGGGCGCAGCTTCCGCTCCCGGCGAGTTCCGCCGCGTCCGGCCGCCCGCCCACAGCCGACGGCTGCAGGCGTGACGCTCAGGAGACACGGGATTACACGTCGTATGTTGTATTAGACGAGACAGCGACATCGATATCTGTGCAACATTGACGACGTGTTACTTACTAACGGGCCCCTCGCCCGCATCACCGTCGATACAAAGTAAGTCATCATCCGCCTTTCTCTATTCATTTCCGGATTCTTTAATATCATTGTCACATGAATTTGTATAACACTAATGAGATATCTACAATGCAATTTACATTAGTGAAAAGATGTACTAAGAGAAAGCAAAGCCTCCTTTACCCCATCACTCCTCATAAACTACGATAGTATTGGTATAATTTCACGAAGTCACTATGATACGAGATGCACCGGCACCAATGCCTCTTTCATGAACAGTGTGCGAATATAAACTTTACTAACTACACGGACGCTTCAATTTCATTTACCACATCCTGTTTATAAAAAACGTTGCGGTTAAATAAATAGTGTGGTCACACCATAAAGATATTGTTGTGTGGTCCGCGCATACGAGGCATCGTCACTGGATATCTGGATTATGACGATACAGACAAAAATGCAGTGTAGGCACTGTTTGTTACACTACACTGTAAATATTTCATGCGGTACGGTTTGTCGTTTGACTGTGTGTGTATTCGATATGAATAATTTATTGGCCATTTGAGATACATAATTTACTGCTACATTTTTTTTAAAACAATAATGTATAGGTGAATGGCCCATGAAGGTGGCAGGAGTAAGGAGGGCAACGTCTCTGCATAAAAACCCTATGCGGATGTTTATGGGAGTTGATAGTGATGAAAATGGCTCCGACTGCTCGTTTGCTCCCATACACTATAAAAATAAAGGTAATATTTTACCAACATCTCATACATAAGTTAATCTTTTGTATGAGCTGATGTTGAAATAACTGTGCCGTATGCGCTTAGACGATTATCATAATTTACTAAGCCTTGGTATCATCCCGAAGTAATTGGTCATTTCCCTCGGTCTCAGCTTCTACTCGTGGAGCTGTGAGTCACGCGTCAACGTTCGCGTGTAGTTCGAGATCGAGTCGAGTCCGCCCTAGACCTTCGGCGGGCGATCAGCCCACGCAGTTGCGGTAGGTCGGCCCCCACGCATCTCGAGCTGCCGACCCTGTGACCTTTTCACGAATTCCTTACGTCACCCCCTCGCCCCTCGCCTACGCACTGTTACTTAACCCGTGGTACTGCTGAACCGCCGGCTTACACGCTTGTATACAAATAATAAATGTATACGATTTACATAGGAAATGGACCTCCATTCTTCCTTTTTTCCCCTAATTCTTTAATTAGATAGCTGGAGGGAATTGCCAAAATTATCGGGATACCTATAAAGATAAATAACTAAAGAGTTATAAATACGTGTTTGAACATTATGTAATTTATATAAATGTTTGCGAGTATCACGATAATATTTGCAATTCTCTCGAGCTGCTTTAATGTCAGTGGTATTTGCACTTGATTCTGGTTACAAACAAGTAGCAGAGGTGGGATAGACAGTACCCGTTTAAATGCATACGTTGGCAACATGGTGAAAATAACCAATTTGCTCTTAAAGCTGTTAACGTATCTCGCCCTTTTAAATAGTATAAGGGGACAAGCAAGCAAAGCCTTATAACAACCGACTCCCAAAAACATCCTCAAAGAGCTCATACGGATCTGCTGACTAGTATCCTTCCCCTACCCACCCATTGGTGACCGCGCACTAGCAAACCGCACGAACGCGACAACAAAGACGGGATGTCTTTGTATATAGTGTTTGTGTCTTTTATCTGTAAAGCACTAGCTAAAGTCCTGACGTTTGGTCCAGCACGCAGCAGCACGTGACACGTCAATACCACGAGTGACGCCGAGAGGTCAGCTCCCAGCTGGGCAGGAAGCGGCAATCACCGCGCCGGTTCCATGCACCAGCTGCCGCACTGCGCCGCACCAATTAGCCGCGTCACGCACACACGCGTGGGCGCGTGTGTACACGGTGACACACCGCTGGGACTCTGCGATTGTTGACGTGTCTTCATCTTCAATTATAGCTCTTGTTACATATGACTTGTAAGAAAGTGCATCTTGGATTGAGGGTGTTTCTATCCATAAAAAAAAATAACATAATCACAATATTAAAAAGGCTTCAGAAATATAGGATGTAAAAACATTTTTCTCATGCGATATAATGTAGGGAAATCCACTGAGCAGTTCCTAGTTTCAAATAGGGCAAGAGGTTCGGTGGTGGAAATCATTTGGTGTAAAAAAGCTACACCTATCATTTGTCTGTCTGTATCATGTGCATGTTCCATCGAAAATACTAAAGAACCACATTACTTCCAAGTTTATATCTAGCAGAGATTCCAAATCCTTCGATCTAGATTACTTGACAGAGAAGTATCCAGGAGCTTTTTTCCTAGTATGAGCAACGTAGTATATAAACGAGCAATAGGAGCCACTACGAGGACTAGCGACGTCCATAGACATGGATACACTCTGCAGGAAACGTGACAACACAGCTGTCACTTTCCGCCGATACGTGTAAGAGGAGTACGCATTTCCCCAGCTGCCTTGCAGGCACTTCCTCTTACCAAATTGTTCGAATGGTCACTGACGCTTGGCTGTGGAGTGTGGCCACCAGGCCGCTATAAGTCGGAAGTAATGAAACACTGGCGTCGCTAGCCCACGTGCGCACGCCGGCGCCGGCGACGAGACGACATAAATCCTTGTCGCCGCGCCGCTATTTCGGGCTGAGTTATGGACAATCACGTTGATGGCGCTATAACGTGGTACGCTAATAACTATCGCGTCACGCTGTGCAAGCTTAACGAGAGTTTGTTTATTTGGAATTAATGTAATGAAGACGAACGCGAGCGAACCCGCGCGCGCCACTACATAAGACAGATCAATCCAGCGCACACGACTACAAGAGACAGGAGATCAAACCTGCAAGTCGTACGACAAAAACTTTACCTCACTCTAAGTTTGCCAAACCGCATTACTCTCAGACGCTATCGCCTTAAAGTCGCGTTTAGTGCGGTGTGCGTTTCGCGTGGCTCATTTTGGAAAATTCGGAAGGAATGCGTCGTAGCTGCATAACCTCTAAGCAGTTGTTTGAGAGTCTGTAGTCACCAAAAAGCTTTTTTACTTGCGTACCCGCTTACCCTTCCTAGTCCTCCTATTTTCTTCTGATTAAATTCGTTGCGAGCCCCAAGACAGATTTAGCTTTTTCCTCGGGCTCCCTGCGATCATATCAAAGGGTCAAGTGTGGTTGCCGCTGTCGATACTGGCGACACAGGAGAAGCAGCGGTGGGAACGAGTGGTGGGCCAAAGCCCGTTTTCCCTATTACAAAAAAGTACGTTATGTACAACTTGAATTGTAAGAGAGTAGAACCAGGACACTTCGCATTTCAGTGTCATGGTAAATTGATAGAGTCTCGCACAAAAAACCAAGGATCTGTAAATAAGTGAACACTTCCGAGTCGAACGCGGAAGGCGATTCCAATTTCGCAGTCCGCTGCCCGCGGGCGCGACTAAATATACCGACGAGGGACGGTCGCGACGTGGAAGTACAGCAGACCTGAACTCATGCTGTGGAAGCCAACAGAAGCAATAGAACTTCATCTGATACTCGTCGGGCCACGAAACTGGGTTTGCGGTTGAAAGACGTCCAACCATTCACTCTCCCGCAGATAGGAGATATACACCCCGACATGAGAATACATTACATGCGTTATTTTGGGACAGCCGTTAGTACCTAGTTTAAATATTGTCCTGGCCAGAGGTAAATACATTCTATACAAATATACGTTTCAAGTGAAACTTCTTAGGAATGTGTACTGTTGTAACTTGTAACTAAAATTACTGGCTGAAATGTAATAACTTCATAACAAAAGACAAATGTACACTACCGTGTCCACCGACTTCGGCTGCCAGACCTGCTACCTGACACCTTCTAATATTTTTTCATTAAATAATAAAATTTAAAAATCATTTTCCAGGAAAACAAACATTTAAACTTAAATTCAAAACGCTACCGCAATAAATTGAATCTCAGAAGTAGTTAGCCGTTTCTGAGATTCACCAAGTATCTAAACAAAAAATTCCACTTGAGCTCATTATATTATGTTTTGATGTAGGTATATCTAGTCACTGAAGACTCACTTCGTGGTACGTAAACCTACCGCAATAAAATAAACATTTTTCCTCATACATTATAATGTGTTTGTGATGATTAATTGATTATCTTTTTATATATAGGTGGGAAAATGAGTAGCTACCGATGTCCATAAACATATGTATTGGCATAAGTATAGAGATGCCTCCCCCCAGATTCAAATCGCAAGAAAATTGAAAGTATTAATATATATTTCAGGCCGATACTACCTGAGCCAAGTGACGTAGGACATCATCTTCATCAGTCTGTATCGGTTCAGTTGTGCGAGCCAGCAGCACCAGCGTACAAGTATACCAAATGTACCTAGCTTACTAAGCAATAGGTATATCCTACTTATATTAAAAATGCGAAAGTTTGCATGTTTGTTTGTTTGTTACTCCTTCACGCAAAAACTGCTGAACCGATTTTCATGAAATCTGGCACACACATAACTTGGATTAACACAGGATAGTTTTTATCCCGAAAAAATGTTCCTATGGGATGCCATGGGATAATTTTCTATTTTCCACGGGATCAAAATTTACGCGGATAACCGCGAGGCGCAGCTAGTCACGCTATAAAATATTATGAGCACAATATATTAATGTTTAAAATACGCACTCGTCGGAATCGGTTATTTAATTGCATCCCCCCGTCCATAAACCATATCAAAATCAACTATCATTATCATCAAGCTGTCAACTTATCACCTGTATCAAATATCTAAATGTAAGTTACACCTATACATTTTGGCCCTTCGAGCCGGATTCCTTCAAGCACAGTGATGTACATAGGCCTCTTCCAATGAACGCCAACACGACCTATACCTACTCGCATACATCATCCAACTCGCGATTCGTTTGTTTGCTGACCATCTCTGTGTAACAGTAAGAGAGACCAGCAAAAATATATAGCTAAATGTTGGCGACTGTCAATATCATCCTCCATTGATCTGCTCAGCGTGGCAATTATGAGCACATCCTTATCGACATCGCCGGATTAAACTGTATCTCTGTCTTTTTGAAAAGGGGCCCCTTTTATGGGTACAATAATGATCTTAAGGCCCTTACGGGACCCCGGGCTGCATCCACTGTAAGCCAACAGTAAGACAACAGAAAGCTACAATAACACTATTTCATTTACCCCTGCGTCACACAAGATTCGGTGCTGTTTTCCTGTTAAGTTACAGTTATTCTCGGAAGGTTGCGCAACTGCGGCCTACTCCGCCTTCTTCGAGGTTAAGTCGGCGCGTGTCACGCGTATACTGCTACTTTAACTGTCCACAGCCGTATACACTCGTGTGAGTAATATCTCATCGGGTTTTTCTGATGAACAGAACAAGGCTTGTTGCCGTGTACGGTATGTGGTCTAAACACAATAATGGTACGCAAATTGTAGTTCTAATAGCGGGTAATAATGCGTTACCCATATTACTATTACTCCAAGTACACAGTGAAGAACATGTACAACAGGCGCCCGTGAAATTAACAACTTAACACTTAACTTAAATTAAATATAACAAGTCATAGTGACCGGTATTTATTTGCACACACTTGTAGCGCTGCGAGGGTTGTACGATCATATCTCCAATTTCCTCAGCTACGTATAGCATGCGAAATGCCCTGTTTGCTGCCTCTTATAGAGCTTAGAGCTTATTGCTTTACTACTAGTTGACCCGACAGCAATTGCCGCGTCATTATTGGAAAATATGTTGTCATGGTTATGGCCTAATTGCCAAATTGTGATCTTGAGCTACAATAGTGTATTTCAAGCCGAGATATCGACTGCAACATTAATTATATTGATAAATTATAGCCTAGATGTTACCGAGAACCTATATAACAAAAAAGTTTCATCAAAATCCGTCCAGTAGTTTTTGCGTGAAACCCGCACGAGACACAGACAAAATGACGTCTTCTATAGTCTTATTATATTTATAGATAAACAGTTATTATTACTTATATGACCTAACTAGCCCTCTCGCCCTCTGGAACCCCCGTAAAATGTATCCCAAGGTATTTTTATTAGCAACAAAAGTATTTTTATGTGATCCCATATTGTAAACTATACATATCTGTACAAATTTTCATCCAATCCCGTTCAGCACTTTTCGCGTGAAAATTTCGCGTGAAATTAAACGACACAAACATCTGTTGCGTTCATAACATATGTAGCA
Organism: Calycopis cecrops; assembly: GCA_001625245.1. Taxonomy (NCBI): domain Eukaryota; kingdom Metazoa; phylum Arthropoda; class Insecta; order Lepidoptera; family Lycaenidae; genus Calycopis; species Calycopis cecrops. The sequence continues at coordinate 165,809 of LUGF01040177.1, forward strand.
TACGACGTTCATATATATTATTATTTATAGGTTAAAAAGAAGTCCGTATTTTAATAGCCATAATAAAAAAAGTTTCTTAAAAATACACTCACTGTGAATAATAAAATGGGGGAATTTTTACTGCCGAAAGTCAATGGAAAACTTACGTAAAAGCCTGTTTAATGACCTCAAAAATGTAAATAACTTATTATTCAGTTTCTTGGTAATGTGCTCAAAAATAAGGGAATTCACTATTTCCGAAGGTCACTGGAAAACTTTTATGCGCGAGTTGCGAGAACACATAAAAATTTGTAAAATTCCTCGGAAACAAACAGAATAATGTTATGTGCCGGCATTTACATATTTATTTGTATGTTTACTATTTTTCATCATTTTTTATTTTTATCGCGTTGTCAACAATCATCACTCTGCATCCGTCTCCGGATCAACAGCTGCGACTACAACGACCACGCTGTCCCGGGACCCGCAACGAACAAGTACAATAAAATAGGAGTAGGAAGAAATTCCTATTGGGTATCTCTCGCTTACATGAATCATCGCTAAGTAATGAGTAATTTTTTTTTCTTGGTATAGGGGCAAAAAAAATGGAGCCATTTTCATGACTACCGACACCCATAGACATCTGTATAGAGGCTCTACAGATGCGCTGCCCTCCTTTCTCCCCCCACGTCCATGGGCCACCGGCTACTTTGTCACAAAACTCGACCGCACAGCTGTCACTTCACAGTCTCGCAAGCATGCAAGCAGTGTGGCACTACCTCTTCCTTCAGGGTATGTCGCGGTTCGGGCGAGTTGTGAGCTTCCGGTGGTACATTAGAAGGAAGGGAGGACACACGTGTATACGGTTGTATATTGGGCGCCTTTGATCCGACTGCTCGTTTGTACCCTATATTAAAAACATAACAAGAATAACTCAACTACCGTTATACTAAAATTCGCGTAACGTAACGTTTTTAGTTCAAGTTATTTTCGGTGACATTTAGCACGATTAACCTCCTCGTCACAGTGACGTAGCTCCCACGTCTGACGTCACACGGTATACATAACTCTTCATTATCATTTAAGCAAGCACTTCATTATTCAGTTCGAGAATTTCGTAAAGAAAATAGACCATGGGAATAAGACCCTCCTGCCAGTCTTGTTTCAAATGCTAGATCCTACTAATATTATAAATGGGAAAGTTTGAAGTTTGTTTGTTTGTTTGTTACTCCTTCACGCAAAAACTGCTGAACCGATTTTCATGAAATTTGGCACACACCTAGAGGGACAAACGCTTAGAATATATTTTATCCCGAAAAAAGTTCCTACGAGATGCCAAGGTATGATTTTCTATTTTCCACGGGATCGAAATTTACGCGGATGAAACCGCGGGGCGCAGCTAGTTAATTATAAATTTAATTCTAACCACAATTTCAATATCTTTTATCTGACGGTAGAATATTACTAAGTTCAATAAGATTCATAATAAGAGTGAAAAATAGTTTTATTTCAGTTCGTTCGCTAGTCTAGCCACCACTGTCTCATTCGCAACAATATCAAGTGCTGGGTGGAACTATTTTTATGAACATATCTGCTTTTCGCTGGCTCGTACCCGTGTAAAACCGCGTGTCGCAGCTAGTGCGGCAGGAGACGCGGAGTACATTTCCAGTGCCGTCACGTCTATTTACGATAGCACTTTCACCTCAATTAAACAATTGGAGGCGGTTACATCATCTCCGAGACAATGTGTGACGAGCTCACACACACACACACACACACACATGCACGAGATCACGACACATTCAAATTATATGTCAAGTACTTGCAGGCTGTTCCTAATTTATGCTTTGACTAGCTACGCCCCGTGGTTTCACCCGCGTTAATTTTTATCCCGTGGAAAATCATCCCATGGCATAGGTACTATAAGAACATTTTTTCGGGATAAAAACTATCCTGTGTTAATCCGTTAATCCCAGTTACCCTCTATGTGTGTGCCAAATTCAAAATCATGAAAATCGGTTCAGCAGTTTTTGCGTGAAGGAGTAACAAACAAGCAAACAAACAAACATACAAACTTTCGCATTTATAATATTAAATAATATCATACATGTTATTGCTTCGCGTGGATTTTATTTTTTTTTTTATCTGGAATAAGTTGTGTTGCTAAAGAATAATGTTCATCAGGATAACACTAACTTTTATACATCTTTTTCATGGTTTGGAAGAAATTAAATAAAAAATAGAACACCATGGATCTAGTGACAAGGTAGTGTCCCTCTAATTCTACATGAGACAACTGGATAAAGTTATTAGACGCTACATGGTTAAATCTTAACTTATCCTACCTTAAAACCATTTCCGATTGACACTGGACACACCTATACTAATAATATAAAGCTGAAGAGTTTATTGTTTGGTTAAACGGACCAATCTCTGGGACTACTGGTCCGAATTGAAAAAATCTTTCAGTGTCAGATATTCGTTTATCAAAGAAGTCTGTATACCATTACACTGTGGATACGGATGAAACCGCGTGGCGTTGCTAGTAAAATATACTTTAAGTGGTTGTTTTTTTTTAAATGTACAGTTGGTGTGATGACGTGACGGCCTTGCCACCGTCACATCCAATTTCCCTGAGCACATAACTCAGGAAAACGTACAAATTTGCATTTCATTCACATGATATTCGCGCGGCTAGCTCACACTCAACTGCGACCTCCAAATGCACGTCAAACGTTTTAATCGTCGACTTGTTACGTTACTGTACGCCGAGGGTCGGCTGGACTCAAACATTAACCAAATGGACATTAACAAGGTCGTTTTAAAACACTATACCCCCTCCCCCGTGTACGTAGTAGCCTAACCCGTAAGGCAGGGTTTCTTAAACTTTTATGCAGTCTCGGACCCTTTTCCAGAATATAAAAGCTAAAATAAAAAGCTGAAGCAGACAACGAAGCAATCTGTGACTACATACCCATTAACATCCGCATATTATGATGAGTTGGTATCGTTTTATAAACGAATTGCACGCTGATTTAAAAACTATTACCAAAGGTAGAAACACAATATAAACACTGACGCTAGTGGTTGAATATAATGATAAAAGTCAAATTGTTTGCATCGGTAACGTAGACAGTTCTGACCATAATAACTCGCTAATTATCCAAAAATAAATGAATATAATATATAAATAGCCCGGGCGAGTTCGGGTCGGCGCGGACGTACAAGAGCGCGGGTGTATCGACCTCGTATCAGCTTATCTCATGTCCATCTCGGACATCACCTAACAATACATATTTAACTATGCCAAACTTCGTATTTCCTTGACCGGTCACAACTGTTGTTTGACAACGTAACATTCGGGGACAAATGTGACGCGGCGTGTCTCGGGACATCAATTTACGTGTTCTGGAGACATTCTTCTCCAGATACAAACTACAAAGGCTCTCATCGCCATGTCTCGAGTCAACGCCCAGTGTGAACACAGAGTATTATTATTTGAACATTGACAAAATACAAGCTAACGGCAGTGGGGCGTACAAAACTACAAATGACCATATTTTATTATATATATGCAAGATGAAAATTTAGATCGATCTTATTTGATTTAACAATAATAAGTAGGTACTTTTACTATACACTACCTTTCTTTTACCTATAATTTATTTCAATAAAAAGAAACTTGTATTTACAGCCATATAGCCAACACATACACAGAATAAAATAAATACATACAACAATAAACAAAAATAAAACTATTAATAATAAAGTAATGTTTTAAAGCTGTAATTTTCAGCTGAAAACGATTACTTAAAAACATTCAACATGAGTTCTATCGGAGGAAGCTAAGTTAGTGTGGAAAAATAATGATTCCCCCTCACCACCGGCTGTAGCAGGTGCCTGGTAGGAGCATCCGTGGACATACAACCTGGAGCTG
>LUGF01040177.1:191449-205806 GCA_001625245.1 Calycopis cecrops
TGGGGGTGGGGGGCAGCACGTTTGGTTTGTGTGTATATCAGACATTTTATCCATAGACAAGTAGTACTGGAGAGAGAGGCTTAACTGAACTCACGTGATTCTAACGTAAAGAAACAATCATTTCGTATAATTCAATCTCTATGATAAAGAGTTCCGTTGGAATGACAGTTCTTACTATTAATTAGGTACTCATTTTTCTTAAATAGTGTCTAAACCACATATAACAAACTTTGATATAAATGCTAAAGTATTTAAATTTTAAATTTTGATTCATAATTCCAAACGGTGGTAGCAGTTTCAAAGTCGTATGGACTTCACAGCCAGTACTGACTCGGCAAAAGATACGAGCGTCAGACTTTCGAAAACTTAACCCAAATAATTTGAAAAAAAAAAACGATAATTGTTTGACTATTTTGAGAAAAGCCTAGCTCTTAAAGATGATGATGTTTATTCAGCAAACGTCGCCTCCACTAAGTTCTTATTTCCTTTAGTTCGCAATTGATTACATCACCACTTCGCCGGTACCCAGTGAATCACGTCCCCAGTCCCAGGAAATAAGCAAATTTCGAAATTTTCCAAGAAAAAGGAGCACTCCCCCCGCCCCCCCTCGGCCCCCCGGCGGGCGTGTGTTGACAAACGGAGCTCTATTTATAGCCAGAGCCACGCCCCTGGGAGGCCGCGCCCCCCGAGGCTCCCGGCTCCCTCCGCCCTTGACCTTACGTATCCAAACAACCGCAGTCACAACACTCCGGCCGGCGAGCCCCGCGCGCATCGTGCGGCGCGCGGCGTGCCCGCCCGCACGAGCGCGACACACCCACAGTAGGCTTCGTCGCTTTTTAGGGCTTAAAAGTTTATAAGTTCTGGGCCCAAGAGTATGGTATAAGTTTGGGACCTAAATACATTAGATTTATATTTATTACACTTAACAGCCTGAAAACGAAAATTTATTACACTGTAATAATCTTATATTTTTTTAAATTAACAAATAAAAGTTGTACTGACAATATAGATAGCACTCATCTATGACTCAGTCAGTACTCAAAGCCAAGTATTTTGGCCACCTCGGTGGAAGCCAACGGTTTCGTGCTGCCGTTGTACCCCACATATAGGAGGAAACAAAAGATACAGGGATTATCCAGAGCAACGTGCACTCGATTTACGAATTACTAATGTGACGTTAACGTGTAATCTTTTGACGAAGGACATACTTTAAAACAATATATTTTTTTTAAATGATATGTCACTGCCACCGTGATTTCACGCGCTTGTCCATCGCTAAACGTCTCTACAAGTCTTAAATAGGTGGATCGCTAACACATAAACAGTACCGTACTATTTCAAACAATCATAAAATCAAAGAACGACTACGTAATTTACGTCTATTTTGCAGGGGGCAAACGAGCAATCAGAAGAGCCTTTGGATGAAAGAAGGAACAGTCTGCGAATTTGAGATGCCGGACAAAACCCGAGAACGTATGCTGTTTACTCCGACATTTAAGAGAAGATTTCTCCCCGGTCATGTCCCCATCCCGTCGCACAGCAACAATGACACTACCTCATACCGGATGGTATTTCGTTCCTCCCCGTTCATTGTAAATATTCCACCTCCGCCTGAGCTAAGCTGCCGCTCTACAAACTCGTAGCACTGCTACGCGCTACGCTGCTACGAGCTCCCGCTACCACGCCTACGACACGTACCCGTCATATTACGCTGTTACACGCATCGTGAAATTCTTCCAGTCAGGCTAACCGAAGGTTTAGCTTCCTAGGAAAGCGGCGCCGTCATAAAGCGTTGTAACACAGCGGTGAATGACGTCACTAGAATCTATGTACCCAACCGATGTTATGGTATAAATCTCCGCTCCTGGAGGTTTACGTAGTCAACGTTTTAGTGATCATTTACCTCTAAATTATGACCACTTTTTGACGGTATCGCAATTCTAGGAAAACCAAGCTGACTCTCGTTCCGAGTCAAATTCTTTAAATCATTTTCTAAATTCGCAACTGAGACAGGACTTGGACAAGTTGGACTTCAAAACGTCCGTTTCCGGCACATCACTAACCAGGACCTAAACCTGGCTGTTCTAGGTAATATAATCGATGCAAAGCTTTTATTCAATTGTAATTTTTAATTCGACTTTGATTCCTTATAATCAAAAATAATTTAATTTGTAATAAAACCGGATTTATTAGCACTTGGAATTTTTATTACCGCTAGCTTTCGGTGGATGTTATGTACTAAAAATATTACTTTCGCATTTATAATGGTATTAGTAGGTATGTATGCTTGTGATTCTTTTACACAGAAACTACCGAACGAATGAAATTTAACATTGTTAAAAATTATATTCGGGAATAGTATAATACTTTTTTATAGAATAAGGTTACTAGTAATCGGAGCCATTTTCATGACTACCGACGAACATAGACATATTATACAGATGCGTTGCCCTCTTTCCTCCTCCTCCCTCCATGGGCCTCCTACTTACACACCGCACGAAACGCGACAGCACATGACACTATGCCGGTTCCTATAAGCGACAGGTACCTCCCCGGTCGTGGCGGCCCAATTAGTCTACATGCATACATGCAGCGTGGCACTACCTCTTACCTGTGATCAAAAAATGTATGGTTCCCTTGCAGCGTGTGTGAGATCGTCTAGAAGTTTCGGATTCCTTACAATAGGCAATGGGCAACACAAGCCATTTTTAGGGTTCCGTACCCAAAGGGTAAAAACGGGACCCTATTACTAAGGTTCCGATGTCCGTCCGTCTGTCACCAGGCTGCATCTCATGAACTATGATAGTTAGACAGTTAAAATTTTCACAGATGGTGTATTTCTGTTGCCGCTATAACAACAAATACTAAAAAATTAAATAATATGAATACTTAAGGGGGCCCCCATACAATAAACGTGATTTTTTTGCTCCCATACAAAAGATAAGCTCCCGTTTTCGTAGATAATGGTACGGAACCCTTCGTGCGCGAGTCCGACTCGCACTTGGCCGGTTTTTTATTTAAGTAAAATCTTTTAGGCGCGTTGAGCAACATTTTTTACGAAGGAAAATATACACGTAACTGTTCAATTTTTTATCCTAACGCTATAAATAGCACTCGAAGCTATTTCATTGTTTTAATATTGTATGTTAACTACAACAATTGCACAAAAACATCACACGACGGTGGAGAATGTACATATTTGGTATTAAGTAAACAATAAACACATAAATACTGGCGTGATGCAGACAATCATGGACCTTCCGATGATAATAGCCGAGCTATTGTTACGAGCTCTCTACACAATCACCAATTACAACACTACTTGTAAGTAAACAACAATTATCCACTCGATAGTGAATCCGGGAGGCCTAGACCTGCTGCTATGTATCGAAAAACAAACAATATCGGAGTTAAAATGTCGACATTTCATATTGATATTTCCACTTCACTGATAGCATCGTTTTCAAATTTAAATTCATGTGTTAAATTAGTTATGTTAGGTACATTACATGTTAGGTAACATTGTTAAAATGCTAAAATCCTACTAATATTATAAATGAGAAAGTTTGTATAGTTGTGTGTTTGTTTATTTGTTAGAAAGAAAGAAGAAAGAAAGAAAAACATTTATTCGGACACAATACAAGAGACAACGACAACAGAGTATACACAAGATAACACATACTGACACGCAAAAACAGCTGAACCGATCGTCATGACATTTGGCACACACATAGAGAGTAATTTAGGTTAACACAGTTTTTATCTCCAAAAAATGTTTCTATAGGATGCCATGGGATGATTTTCTATTTTCTACGGGGTCGAAATTTACGCGGGTGAAACCGCGCAGCTAGTACCTATAGTATATGTTCTGGCATAATATTGCGAACATGATGATTTTAGTACAAAGGGACAAACGAGTCGTCGGAGCCTTTTGTCGACCGATTCGCATGATAGCTATTCAAACGTGTCGCTCTCCTCGCCTCTCTCCCTGCTGGAACAAAGAGAAGACTGCACGGAACGCAACAACACTGCTATCACTTTGCGGCGGGATTGTTAGCGAGAGGTACCTCTACTCTCAACCAGGAAACGCAGCATGGCACTGCCTCTTACTGTTAAGTTAACTCCATACATTAATAAATCTCAACACTATAAAAACATGGCTTCCATACTTGATCGCGATATTAGCACCCCTAGCCTCGTCCCCTGCAGGAGTCTCTTGACCCTCAGCACCTCGGCCGAGTACTGCTCGACAAAGTACTCCATAGGACCCATTCCCCTTTATTAATAAACATAGATTTAGAATTTTTCTCACTACGTGACTAAATCTATGTTAATAAACATAGACAAGTAATAACCTAGTAATAAACTCAAACTGACAGCTGTCAAATTCCATACTTTTTATGCGTAGACAGAGAATACATTTTTATGAGTTTTTTAATATTTTGACAGATTATTACTAAGTTATTACTTGGATAAAGTTATTCTATGTTTATTAATAAGGGGGCCGAAGTTTTAGCCAGTCACGTTGGTATCGGACACGAGTAACCTGTGAGCCGGCGACAGTTTGTTTGAGCTGATACTGGGTTGTTCATTTGGTATCTAGCAGTATTCTGTTGAACGTGGTGGATATTTAAACATATTTACTATGGAAATGTTATAATCAATTCATTTATTGTCGGAGAGTATCGAGGTCCTGACAGATAATGGCTCTGACTCTATAATGTGCAATTTATTTTACAATTTAATAACGGCTTATTTAATTGCAAAGTAAATTGAATACCAGCGGGTCGCCCGGGCGTCGACATACCAACTCCATCATAAAAACCGTTAGACTTCAAATATAGTATGAGGTACCGCCTCGCTGACCTGAAGATACTGACGTAAAGTGACGGCCATGCTGTCGCGTTACGTTCAGTATGTAAGTAGCCGGTGGCCCATGGAGGGCACTCCTTCCGCCCATGAAATGATATGGATGATGGAGGTTAGACAAGATGCGTTGCTCTCTATCCTCCTTCCTCCTACATAAACCGGAGTCCGGAAGGTACCTCCCCGGTCGTGCGGCCCAATTCGGCTGCATGCATGCATTCGGCTGCAATGTGGCACTACCTCTTACTAAAATAATAAAAATATTGTGTAAAATAGCAATAAATATTACTGGCATTAAATATACAGGCAAATTGTGTTAAGGCCACCACGTAAGTTAAGTATTTGTACGATCGAGACTCGAGAGTATCTGCAATCTAGACTTACATGCTTCCTAGGTCTTATCCGATTGTGCACCCGAGCGCGGAACACTAGACAAAAATATTTTATCAAGTATGCAAGGACTGCATATTCCAAACGTATTGCTTAAATTCCTCGTTTTTATATTATAAAGGGCACAAAAGCAATCGAGTTTAAGTAAACCTTTCATTCTTTCAATGGGCCACCGTAAAGGTTTAGATAAACAGGCCAAGTCAAAAGACAAAGGACATTAGCGCTACTGAACTTCATGCTTTTATAGACAAAAAAGACGAAGTTAGAAGGCAAAGGACAGTAGAACTTAAGTAAATAAGGGTGCTTTATATCGACTTCTTCCTGCCCGCTCTCGGCCATGGCTACTGCGAAGAAACCGACACAGAGGAATGTAAAATATTTATTTATTTTATTTAGTAAAAGTAGTAATATTTTAATTGTACTGCAACCAAAAATATGTATTTATTATTTGCAATTGGACTGGTCTGTTAACCCCGCCGTGCCGGCCCGGCCGCTTCCTGCTCCTAGTAAACAGCGCGGCACGTGGCAGGTGGAAGGTCAAGGGGGCGTCGAACCGGGGCAGGGGGCGAGGGCGCGGGCGCACTAGGGCTCCGCTATTTATACGCGATCGATACGGCCGTGGCCTTGCCGCCATCGACCGGCCGAGCCCCCGGCAGCCCCAGCCGCCGCCGCCGCCGTACGCAGCGACAAAACCACTAATCTTAAGCCCCGTGCGAACATTCCCTTTTCCTCCCGTTCTTTAGTCCCCTCTTATGGTAAGGGTAGGTACAAAAAACTGTCACTTCAGTTCAAATACTTTCGCCGAAGACACCCTGGACCTTCGACTAATCATATTTATATTGTCTAATCAACAACAACCTAGAGCTCCTATTTTTATGGTATAAAGAAGGAAACGAGCAGTCGGAGCCATTTTCTATGACTACCTAGAGGCTATACAGATGCGTCTCCCTCCTTTCTCCTCCCACCTCCATGGGCCGCCGGCTACTTACACACCGCACGAAACGCGACAGCACAACTGTCACTTTACCCCTGTCACGTGTAAGCGAGAGGTACCTCCCCGGTCGTGCCGGGCCAATGCGGCTGCATGCAAGCATGCAGTGGGGCACTAACTCTTACAAAGCTCCTTTCGCTATAAACTCGTGTTGACTTTATTTTTTTTAGATTTATAAAAGAACGGAATCCTCATCAGATTACGTTTTCACGTGAAATCGTGGCAGGATGAAGATTATTTTAATGTCGTGTACTGAGGTCTGAAACCTCTTCAACAACAGAAAACATGAACACCATATTCTTGCATTTAAAGATTATTATTATTATTATTACAGAACAGAACAGAAAAAAAACATGATTCTCGGTCAACGTTAACAAAAGACACAGCCGTTTATTTATTTTGACGATCGCATGGAAAGTCAACACGTAAAGGGACATGACGTTTGCCTGGAATCATGAAATGTGACTAGAATCTAGAAGTAAATATAGGACTTACTATATAAATAAAGGAAACATTCCGTAAACTAATAAATCATTGTATCACTGAAAGTTGTTTAGTTCCATTTAAAGTTTGTTACGGAAGCCTCAGATATAAGTTAGTGAACTTTGATTAGTTGTCACCTCCCGTGGGTACGGAGTCCGTGGAGTGTGCTGTGTGAGGCGCGCGCTCTGTGTACAATATAGTTCCGAGGTTTTGTAAGAGGTAGTGCCACGCTGTGAGCAAGCAAAGCAAGCATGTAGCCGATTTGGACCGGCTCGACCGGGGAGATACTTCTCGTCTACACTATGGAACCAGCTGCCTTCCTCGGTATTTCCGATCCGATACGACTTAGGGATCTTCAAGAAAAGAGCATTCCTCTTCCTTAAAGACCGACAACGCGTCTGCAAGACACCTAGTTTTGCGGATGTCTATGGGCGGCGGTAGTAACTAACCACCTCCTTGTTTGCCCCCTATACCATAAAAAAAAAAACGAGACCGGCGTAAGTGACAGCTGGTGCTGCCGCGTCTCGTGCGGTGTGTAAGTTACCGACGGCCCTTGGTGATAAGTGGAGGAAGGAGGGCAGCGCATCTGTTTACCTCTATGCGCATGTCTACGAGCGTCGGTAGTCATGAAAATGGCTCCGACTGCTTGTTTACTCCCCTGAATGTGGACGAGCTGGCCCTATTGCCACGTCCCTCCAATTGGGGAGCATCGGAGACCCACAACCCGCACGAAACGCAACATAGCTGACAATTTGCCGCGTTTTATGATGACGTAAATAACGTTGATAGAAAAAAACAGGTCAAAAACGTTTCTTGGAACAAAAATAATCTTAAGTACATGTTATTTTGTATATACAACACGGACGAGGTAAATTGGGACCTGGCAAAAATTCCATTCCCTCCTCTCTACCCCCGCACCACCCCCGATGTCGCCGTATTAGGGCGATATCGGGGGTGGTGCGGGGGGAGAGTCCCAACTTACCGCGTCCGTGTAGTACGATGTCATAAGTTGTTTATAAATTGTATAAAATTGATTCAAATCAGTGGCGTAATAATGTGACAAGTGCCACAGCGCCCTCAGAGTTCAGGAGGCTCCAAACGTCTTACACTCAGTACTCCAGTTTTCTTTTGGGAAGTTTCAATGAGTTTGCCTCTGGTCTCAAACAGTACAGTGCCAGCACCAGTGTTTTATAAAACTCGAGTCTTTTAGTCTTCATTTAGAGACTTGAGTGGATTTTGAGAAAACTAGGACTCGTTAGTCATTTGCGTCCTTGTCACTTGAGTCTTTTTAAGTCTTTTAACTCCTTGAGTTGAGTTGTCTAATTTCAAGCGCATGTTTTCTTTTTGGCAGGACTCAAATCTTTTCACAAAATACTACAAATTCTGAAGGATTTGAATTCTAAGTCTTGTTTATAAGACTCCAAGACTAGAGGTTCTTACAAGACTATACCGCACAGAGTCGAGTAGAATAATGTAAAGTATGTATTTCAAGAACAATTAAGGCATTCATAATATATTCTTAGAAGAATCCCCCTCCAACGACAAGCAAGCTGTGTTCACTCAGGCGGAACAGAACGATTAGCGCGAGGTAGCGAGCAACACGGCAGCCGCAGACTCACTTCACTTTTCTCGAGAGCTCGGACGCGACGGACGTGCTAGGCTTTATAGTCGTATCTATTATGATTATATAGTTGTCTCTAAATAATTATCTTTAGTTTCGTATATAATAAATTTATAAAGTGTTGGGAGCGTTTCCTTTTTACTATTTAAGAATATTTAATCCCACTATAGTCATATACAATAACAAAATATAAAGTTATAAATGAAAAACGAACCTAAATTTAATGGTGCTTCTTCTGGATCGTCGGCCATATTTCAATCGGGTAACCTGAAAAAAACAAAGGTATATACTTTAATAAAAAGAAATGATTCGTCTATTTACAGTAACATGTAGTGCCACGCTGAACGCAGGCATGCAGCCGAATTGACCCGGCACAACCAGGGGAAGTACCTCTCTCTAAGAGTGCAGTAACAATGTTTTGCAGTCTCATTGGGCCGAAACAACAGAGCATGAGTTAGCATCTTAATGATAGTGGGGTTTTCCTCAAGAAGAATGATTATAAAAAGTTTACTTATTTATTATGAAGGAAATGTATAAGAATATATGGGAAGTATTGCTACTATTCATTACATTATTCTAATTAACCTTCGTAAATATAACATACGTTTTGGATGTTCAATTGGTAACAGGATGGATGAGTCACACCATATTAGTAGGTAAATGAAGCCAAATTATATAGAGAAATAGTTTAAGTAATTTTTGTATCACAATCATATCACAATACTTGGAAAAAATTATAAAATGTATAAGAAAAATAATTGAACACAATTTAGTCAAATTTCTTGTCATGCAGGCTAAAGAAGTGCGTTTGCAGCTGCTATATTGCGATATAAGTATGTAATGTATTAATTAATTAATTAACATCGGCTAGAGCTAAAAAACTAAAACAAGAGCAAACAGGCTAATTTGCCACATTATTTATAAACTCCATATTTGACTTAAAATAATTTTATAAACACACAAAAAGACAATATTTCATGTTTCCGAAAAAGATACATTTAATCTACATCTCATTGTTACCAAAGTGTCATAATACTAATAAAATAATTAAAAGCATGCATTATGACATAAGAATATGTAAAATGTAAGACCGAGAAAGAAAACAGTTTAGAAGATTGGGCTTTATGGCTGGCTAGTCATCCCTGTTACCTGCAGAAGGTTAAATGATTTATCATGATGTGTTTATATTAAGAAATGGGCCTAGTTACATATCATATATTTCAAGACAATTAATATTAATACTTAATTATTGGTAAATTCAGATTCATAATAAAGTACAAAGAAATGTTTTTTTTAAATATCAAATACCACCAAATTACTTTATACAGTTTTAATATACTTTATCTGTGTAGAACAAATTACCTCCTTATAAAAAAAATATATTTAGCAGTCCAAATAATGTTTAATTTATAAACATATACTACTCATAGATAACACATTTGCATATCATTTTTGCATACAAATAAAAATGGTGACATGTTTTCTTAAACCAAAGTTATGCATAAACTGTGTGTGTGTATCAAAATGACACTATTATTATTATAAGTAATAGTAGATAAACATAATCTTATCGCAATCAGCTAAATTAAATGCTATTCATCAACGGTTAATCTTAACTTATTTTGATAAGTATATCCTAAATGTCATGGCAGGTAAATTTAACGTGATTAATAAATTTATAAGTTAAAGGACAAGCTGACAGGGTTGAACAGACTGAGTGGCATGGTATGACTTATTATATATATTATGCTAGTCATCAGTTGTACTGATTAGCTGGTCGAGTTTATTAGTGAAAAGAAAAGCTTTCTAACCTAAGCTATTTATGACTGCATATCAAAAATTTTTATTGAAAATTTGTGACTGTAAAGTAAATAAAAATATTTGTTCTTTCAACATAAAATACAAATTTTATCAGCGGCATTTTGAAATTAACACCGTGCCACCTCATCTAAATGCAAATATATGATTATGTACGAGACCTGATATTACAATAAACTCGTTCAACTACAAACTGAGCCATTCATTCTATCATGTACCCTTTTTAACATTATCTTATTATTTTCTCCTTCATAAATACAATATACATCAACGCCATTTAGTTTAACTTGTTTATGAGTTATTTAACCCGACTTATATATTACACTTATAAGGTATTTTTAGACTGGAAACGAAAGAAACGGTGCGAAGGTCAACATCTTGTTTTGATAATAAAAAAGCAACATTTAACGCAAAAGGCATAAATATGTACTTAAAACAAGTTATTAAGATTTAGATGTTTGATTATGTTTGAATAGTTGTATGCTTCATACAAAAATACGATAATGAAAAAATATTATGCGAGGGAAAATTACCAAAAGAACTAACCCGTTTTCGACCAGCTGGAATTCCAGGAACTGCGAACCGGTTTGACCACATACACCTTATAGTATTACAGTCATTTTTAACACAATAAACATTATTTTACATTAAAAACAATAAACTCACAAATAAACTATAGTAATAAAGAATACACGTTAATTTTCTTTCATAACAATTTGGTACGAATGTTTTGATGAGATTTTGACGTTTGTCGTTTACACATGTCGGAAAATCTGTTTTTTACTCTTGCTATTTTTAAGTTTGGCAGCACTTCCAATTAATAAAGTTAATTTTAAGATTAGAGATTAGGATTCTTGATTTTAGAGCGAATTAAAACAAGCGAACTGACATATTTTGTTTAAAATTTATTAATAATTTAAGTTTAAATGTCCGTCTACAATACTATAGGTATATAAACACATAATTATTCTTTATTGTCCATACAGTCTGTGAATACACTTATTTATCAACTCATTTCCAGTTTATGTAGAACAAAAACTGCTGCAATGTTGTCAATTTGACTACAAATAACAATAATTAGTAAGAGTCACACTGCATGCTTGCATGCAGCTCATTTGGATCGGCATGACCGGGGAGGTAGTTTTCACTTACACGAGACCGGTTTAAAGTGACAGTTGTGCTGACTGCTGTCGATTCGGGGTAATATCACACCTCCCGTAGGGCGGTGGGTAAGCCGTTTCGGGGCTTTTCGCCCCCTTCCGGCGGACTTCTCTCTCGCCTCATAAATATGAGGTGGTCATTGGGAGCCGGCAGCTATGGCCGGTTTTTGGAAGTGTGACTTTCGTCACCTTGTTTTTGGCGTGTGACTTTTGTCACGGTGTGACTTTCGTCACTTACTTAAAAACTAGTCGTGTATATGGTCTCTTATCTTCTACGGTGCGCCGATCCTGTGCCTTGCCACCGGAGCCGCCACGGGCGGTCTGTCCCCTACCGGGTGAGACCGTCGATTGCCCCGACGGAGGCCCGGCAGATGGCTGCCTTCGACCGAAGGCGGCTGCGCCCGGCGGTTCGACAGCAGGTGGTCGCGCCGGTGATTTGGGGGGGGGGCAGGAACCCCACTACGGGGACTTGGACTGGAAGGGAATAGGGTGAATGGAGTTGACTGGGGAATGGTGTTGACAGGCGAATCTGTGAAAAGATACATATTGCAAGAATATTATGTTGGAGTCCCTGGGGACGCAAGAGCGTCTCTCGGAAATGCGCGACGGTCGGGCGGCCTTCTATGATAAGGGGCCAGTCCAGCGAGAGTGGATTGAGTGGATCTGTCGGCCTTTGAGAAGGTCTGGCTGGCTAATCTTCTTATGAAGTCTTCTAGGGGCTCGACCTTCAAGTCCCGTTGAATAGTAGCATTCCTCACGTAACGCGGCGCGTCCGCTATGCGGCGGAGTACCTTTGATTGCACCACCTGTAGGCGGCGTCTGTGAGTCGCGGCCATCAGGTGGTACCACGCCGGTGCCGCGTACGTGAGTCGTGAGCGGATGTATTGCTTGAAGATCGTTATTTTAGTGGTCAGCGGCATTTGTTTGCCCAGCACGGGGTACAATTGGGCGAAAGCGGCCTTCGCGCTCGCTGCTACATTTTTGGCGTGAGGGCCCATGGTGAGTCCGTGGTCTATTGTGACTCCCAGGTACTTGATTTGGTGAGTCCAGGGAATAGGGCTTCCATCCAGGGTGAGTGGTGGCGGTAGGAGAAGCTTCCGGGGGAAGATGATGGCTTGCGACTTCCCCGCGTTCACGGACAAGCGCCACTTATTCAGCCACTCGGGCAGAAGGTCCAGTGTCCTCTGGATCTTGATTGCAGCGTGGGCGGCGGTAAGCGAGGTTGCCAGGTAGGCTGTGTCGTCGGCGTAGAGTGCGGCGGTGGTGTGCACGCAGTTCGGGATGTCTTCCACGAACTTGTTGAACAAGGCCGGCGACAGACAGCTTCCCTGGGGAACCCCAGCAGCAATGGGATGGTCCTGGGAGTGGGCGGTTTCCGCCCTCACGTAAAAGGTCCGATCAGTCAGGAAGTCAGTCAGTTTTTACCACTGTGAGGAGCGGGCGGGGAACCTGGGCCTGCGTGAGCTTTAGTAGTAATCCGTCGTGCCACACCTTGTCGAACGCCTTCTCCATGTCCAAGAGGACTGCAGCGACGGTCTCCTTCTTGTTCAAGGATGAGGTGGACGACTCGTAGTAGTTGGTGCGTTGTGCAGTGTTCTGAGCGAAAGCCGAACTGCTCAGCTCGGGCGGGCAGGTAGGGATCGAGGAGTTTAAGCAACAACCTTTCGAACACCTTGGACAGGGCGGGCAGGAGAGTTATTGGGCGGTAACTGCCTGGTAGGCTGAGGTTTTTCCCCTTTTTTGGAATCATGATCACTTCCCCCCGTCTCCATCTCGAGGGGTAGTGGCCTGTTCGAATGACTCCATTGAACAGCCTCGTAATCGCTGCTATTGTTCGTGGAGGGGCATGACGCAGGGCGGAGTTGGGGACCCGGTCTGGGTCGGGGGCCTTCCTTGTGTTGATCCTCGCTAACGCTCGCCCGACCTGTCCGGGCGTGACGAAGTAGGAGTCCTCAGGTGTAGGGGGGGAGGGTGCCTGCTGACCTCATCACAGTGTGCCGTCGCAGCAGTGGGGAGTGGCTGAAAGGTGTGCGCCAGGTGCTCGGCGAAGATATTTGCGCGGTCCTCCGCACGGTACCGTAGGTCCCCGTCGGAGTGGCGAAGTGGTCTTAGCGGGTCCTTTGACCCCGTGAGCTGTCGGCATAGCTTGTGGGCAGATGGTAGCTCTCCAGACGCATAGAGTCTGTTGGCCCAGCTATCCACATCGTGTTCGTGGAGTCTCCTCTTAACGTTGGCGGCAGCCTCGTTGAAGCGGGCTCTGGCAAGAGGGCATCGGGTCCGCTGCCATTCACGGCGTAGCCGGTGCTTTTTCTGAATGAGCAGGATGGTTTTGAATGGTAAGCTTAGAGCTGGCGCTGCTCGGGTGTTTGGTGGGACAGTGGCTGCTTCCATTGCGCTCGTGTACGCCTTCTCGATGCCCTCCGCCAGCCGTTCGACCTCCGGGGCGGACGTTACCGGAAATGAGGGAGTGCGCAGTGTCAGCTCGTGTGCAAGGGCGTTGGTATCCAAGCGTGGTCGCCGTGGTGGTGGGGTGAAGTGAATGGGAGCCGTGGGCAGCTGTATCAGTACAGGAGTGTGGTCCGACTCGAGTGCGTCGGACAGCACCACCTGTGATATTATTCCGGGCACGTTCCTTGCCAGGACGATGTCCAGCACATCGGGTGCGCAGGTGGGGTTGAGAGGGTAGTGAGTGGGCATGTCAGGGCCCAGAATGGAGTAGCCCTGCGACTCCGAGTCGGCCAGGAGTCTCCTTCCTTCTGTGTTGGTATGTGCTGCGTTCCAAGCTTGGTGCTTCGCGTTAAAGGCCCCGGCTATCACAGTGGGTTCTTCGCTGAAGAGCCCGTGGATCTCCCGGAAGTTGAGGCGAGTGTCTGGCGGTTTGTACGCGGCAAACAGCCTAATGGGGTGGTTGCCCACACATACTTCGACACCCATCGTATATGTGGCCGTTGTGCCGGTCGGTGGGAGTCGTTGGTGTACGATCGCTCGCCTCACAAGGATAGCAAGGCCGCGACGGGGGCGGGAGCCG
>LUGF01040177.1:224223-239408 GCA_001625245.1 Calycopis cecrops
GTCAAGAGCATAGCCCAGAACTGAATCCACTAACTGTGGGTATCACTGGCAGTGCTTGTTTATTACCCTCCCTGGGTCGTGGGAAATGCGATCTGACGGTAATAACAGTGGTATTAATTGAGCGAGAGGCATCTCCCCGGCTGCCAATAAAGGAAAGTTTGTATTTGTATGTAGTAACACGGAGTCGATCCGCGACGTGCAGTTCAGTCCGCACGCGGCGCACGTGTTCGCGGCGGTGTCGGAGAACGGCACGGTGCAGCTGTGGGACTCGCGCCGGCACGAGCGCGCGCTGCACCACTTCACCGCGCACTCGGGACCCGTGTTCGCCTGCGACTGGCACCCGCAGCTGCCCGCGCTCGCCACCGCCTCCAGGGACAAGACCATCAAGGTGAGGGGACCATCACTCGGGGCTCACGTTCGCCTGCGACTGGCACCCGCAGCTGCCCGCGCTCGCCACCGCCTCCAGGGACAAGACCATCAAGGTGAGGGGACCATCACTCGGGGCACCACGGGCTCACTCTCCAGGAAAACGAACATCAAGGCAGCTGACCAAAGTGATACTAGGTACAGTAAAGTGAAGAACATCCAGGTCTCTGAACATAGAGCATGGACAAGATCATCGAGGAAGCTGAACAGAAGAAGTTAAGCTGTCCTTCTTGCTAGGTGCAAAACAATGACATGTTCAATGAGGATCTAACATCGCCAACTTCCTGATTACGAAATGTATGAAATTCCTTGTTAGGAGTTTAATACATTTCGTAACCATGAAGGATCTCACATCTGCGACTCAACATGCTTACCACTGACCCGGAGGCAGCAAATGTAATTTGCTCAAAGGTGATCCTGTCTATTTGCCCTATTTAAACAAAACTGGAAATAGAAATAATAGAAGTTGACGTTGTTCGTCTGCGCGCTATCTGCTAGCGATAAGGCGCGTATTAATAACCGCGCTCGTCTAGCGGCCGACCCACATACCCTTATCACTGGCGATAGGGATTTAGAGCCGATACAGCACAGATGAGACTACACGTGTCACGCGAGAGAGATCATCGAACTCTATCTAGGTGGAGTGGTGGTGGAGGAACATCGAGCCCACACGACCGGGGTAGTCATTGGGGTGGCCGTTCACTCGTGTGGTTTATGAGATTCCGGAAAGAAAGAAAGAAGACGGGGTGTTGGGTGATTACACCCGAGTAAGTCGAAGTACAAGTCTCTCTACTAAATGTACTCCAAGAGAGAGACTTACTTCTAAATACAATACGACACATGTTACAAAATAAAAGAAGGGCAGATAATTTTTCATAATAATTTTTCATTGATTCAAATTAAATTAATTTAATTTACAGTTTGTAAAATGAACGTGAACAATCTTTATCTCGAAAAGTTGTGTATTGACCGAGGCGTCCGTAGGGATAATATACCAGGAGAGTATAAGTAGTAAGTTGATCCAAAATGTCGATCTGGAGCGTCGCTCTGTAATCCGGCTACGCCCTTTGCGCCCCGCCCCCTTCCCCACCTCGATTGAGACCCATAAATGTGCTACAACGCATCGAATGTTCTAGTTCAACTTACACGTCGAGATTACACGTAATCGTATGTTTAAATACCAATTAATAGAATTGAACACAAATAGGATGCTCTTCAATAATAATCATAACTGCATACTTATCACACGTAAATTCAAATGTAGATGTTTGCGTACCCACATCCAACTGGTCATCCATTTTGTTTGGTATAACTCGTGTGATAACTTCGTGGTAGATAACGGTACTCTCCATTCTCATTTAGAGTATTATATAAATTGGGTTAATATAAGACGTGATACTGTCTGGTCAAAAATGTCACCTCCGTATCGATATTAATTAGTAATCAGTTATAACTGTAATCATTTACTGATAGTAGAATATAAGATGCAAATATAGTACAAGCCGTGTATTATGGTTTCCACCGCATAAAATTGTTATTGTAACATAAGATGTCCAAAGGAACCTGCCAGTTTTTATCAAGATATTTTTTTATATTATTCCAGAACAAGATAAATATTTTTTTTATGTAGGTATCAGGGACATTGCTACAAAACTTCACCCACATTCGACTAGTTATTTTTGCGTGAAAGAATAACGCACATACAGCTTTCTCATATGAGAGAGAGAGATATTAGTAGGATAGTTAGGTTAGTCGTATGTCAAAGACGGCGGTATAATAAATGTTTTTTTTCACGACTCCTTCATCTTTCAATGCAAGGACATTTTAGAATAAAAAAAAAATTAAGTGAAGTTGGAAGTTTCTAAGTTGTAGAATATGGATTCAGTTCCAATTGCCAACATAAAACGAAAATAATGAATGTAGTGTCGTCGCAGGTATGGGACATCCACGCGCGGCCCAATCTCGAGCACACCATCTACACCATCGCGTCCGTGGGACACGTCAAGTGGCGCCCGGGGAAAAAGTAAGTATCTCCTCGCAGCTCTGACACCCTGGTACATGCGTAGAGTTAGGGTCAACTCACACCAAAAGAGCGGTGAAGGGCAGCGAAGCGGAGCGCAGTTTATGTGTCATATGAATTTCAACTTTATTTTCATTGTTATAGTACTTATTATCGAATTCTCGCGACTTCTGGAGCATTCCAGCGACTTCTCGAGCAGTCGCGGGAATCCCCCGGCCTTTCCTACCGGGCGGGTCGCTGCGCTTCGCCGCTCTTCGCCGTGTGAATTGACCCTTAGAGCGTTCGGCACAAGTGGGGTCGGACAACTGCGCACTGTGCATTTTTCAAATATAGTAAATGCGACAGCACAGCTGTCACGTTGCGCCGATATCGTGTAAGCGAGAGGTAGCACACGGGTCGTGCCCGTCCCATTCGGCTGCGTGTGTGCTACTGCCTCTTACTAATATCTTCTTACTTAAATGAATAAATAAATACCTGTGGACTTTACACACCACTTTAGCCTAGCCCCGTGCTAAGTACCGTAAGGGCTTTGGTTATGAGTACTTGACAACGTAATATATTTAGTATGTTTTATAAATCTAAGAAGATTTATGTATTTAAGATTTTTGTTATAGAAATGCATATAATATATAATAGATAAACATCCATGACCTGGGCGGGATTCGAACCCTAGACTCCTGGCACAACATGCTCCGCTTATCCGAGCCCTGTACAACTGCGCCCGCCTGGTCGTCATTACTTAGTTATGACAAACCAAATAACCTATACGTTTCAGTGTATCCCTTATAGTGTTACTCATCATCTTTGCCGCCATGGGATACGCTATGAGTGTACGAGAGATGCGTCATTTGGTTGCGTCCCTCTACAATGTGATTATTGCTAGTGCACTTGTTCGCGACCGAAAGGTCTCTTGTGGGATACAAGTGGCAACGCGCTCACTACAATATGTAGCACATCTCTGTCACCCTGGTACATTCCCCCCTCGCCACAGGTACCAGGTGGCGTCGTGCGCGCTGGTGCTGGACTGCGCGGTGCACGTGTGGGACGTGCGGCGGCCGCACGTGCCGCTGGCGACGTTCGCGGAGCACCGTGACGTCACCACCGCCATCGCCTGGCAGGACTCGCCCGACGCCTTCCTCTCCACCAGCCGGGTGAGTCTAACAACCGAAATATATATATTTTTTTAAAGATATGATGTGTATTTAAGATTTTTACTATATAAATACATATAATACACAGATAGACATCCATGACCTATGCGGTATTCGAACCCGTGACCCCTGGCGCAATACCCTCGGCTTACCTGAGATGTCGTCACTGCGCGAGCCTGTCGTCTGTTAAGACTAATATAAAAATGATGCAATCATAAAATATTCCGATAGTTATACTGTAACTCTGACGTGAAATCTGTTGCATTTTTGTTGTATGCGACTTTGGATAGCCGATTGGGAAGGAAGAAGTTATCAGGATAACGCTAGTACTAAAGCTGAGGCGAGCGACTTAAGGTGTAATCTTGTACGTAGCGGATTATGCTGCGTGTAGCGAGAAGCAAAAATAAAATAATCTGTGGGATGTTGTAACAGGACTGCAGCCTGTACCGCCACCGGTTCAGCGAGGCGGTGCACCCCGTGCTGTGGGCCAACCCGCACAGCGTGAGCATCTCCGCGCGCGGGCACATAGCGCACGCAGTGCCGGAGGCGCCGCTCGTGCTGCCTGCAGTGGCGCCCACGCCGCGCGACCGCCCCATGCCGAGCATTGGGTAAACGGTTTTAAGTTAAACTCGTCGTTTAAAAAGGCTTTTAATTCAATAAATATATCGGGGTCTACTTTATTCAGTGGTAAACCTTGTGACCATGTCCGATTTACGTTCAAACAAACGTCGGGAAAAATATGAAATAGTTGTAATCAATTTATTTTAAAGTTAACTTTGTTCACTCACAGTCGCAAACAGCCGACCGCGGGATCGCTGAGCGCGAGCTCACAGATTGTGTTAGAGAACATGTTTGCGAGTAGCGCCGCGAGCTCGCTGCTGCGTCTCCGCCCGCCCCACTCGGAGGCCACGCCCCCAGAAGCCACGCCCACCGTGCTCGCGAACACGCTCGCCTCCGCGCACCAGTTCCGCATGCGCGGGCAGCCGCCGCATCTGCTCGCGGCGCACAACGCCAAGGTGGCGAGACAGCAGAAGCGGTACATGGTATGATCATAAATCCTCTCACTTTTATTATCAGTCAATATCAGCTTAGAACAAGGTATATTGCGGCCGTATAATTTAACAGAATTCTGTCTTCGGACATCGCGTTTCTGTAGCCTATAAAATGAAAAAGCTGTTGATTTCCAAATAAATAAATTAATTAAGTAAATAAATTAAATTCCTTCTCTTCATTTTCGGATAAGTCGTTATTGCCACATGATTCTCCTTCTCAAATTTCTGATCTGATACAACTAAGACTCTGGAACATACCTTTCTTAACGTTTGAAGCTTGTTGTTGTTGTGTTGACCACCTTATGCGTACGTGTAGGTCAGCCATGTGTGGGAGGTGGTGCGGTGCGTATGCAGCGCGCGCGCCGCGTCTACCGCGCCCGCGCCGCCGCCGCCGCGCGCGCCTCCGCAGCGGGAGGAACCGGCGCCGCCGCCCTACGAGGAGGAGCCGCCGGAGGAGGAAGAGTGGGAGGAGTGCGGCGTGCACCGCAACAGCGGCGTGCTCGGCATGCCCACGCGCACCATCTACATACCGCCCGCCAAGTACTGCAAGCGGGACGACGGTCAGTGGCTTTCACTCGCGCGCGCTGCAATTGTTATACACTCTTAAGTTGTAGATCTGTTGCGTTATTATAAAAGCAACTAGCATGTATCTATATGCCAGTTGCTTCTTCTCCTCTATACTTTATAGTCTGTAAGTAGTAATGTAAGTAAATTTAATTGATTGTTTTAAGATATCGAATTTCTCAACCATCCATCGATACCCATCAAAGGAAATATAACCCGAAACACCAAATTATCAGATTTAGAAATAAATAGATATCTCTTATTCATGGATTTGGTTACAATTGCGTATTACAAGCGAACCGTACAGTATTAACGGCGGGACGGATTGAGATGTAGGATCTTACTAATTTTTGTTGCATTGTTTGTCAGTAAATTATTAGGTGTCTTCCTGTTTAGAGAACGGTAGCTGGGCGACCGCGGCGTCCGCGCACTACGTGGACGTGGAGGCGACGGACTGGACGCTGCCCGAGGAGGCGTTCCCGCTGCGCGCCGCGCCCGCCCCGCCCTCCGCGCCGCCGCTCGAGCACGAGCCCGAGCCGCCCGGTACTCACTCACTCTACTCACGTACTACACTAATAGGAAGCAAGAGGTAACCTACCTCTAAACTCGATAGTGTCAATTATCATTGCAGAAGAAATGATGCTTTGCTGGTTACACCGAGATCAGGCACAGCCAGGAATGCTATTTCCTGTCGCTTACCTGATGCAGTTGCGAAGATGTGGCTTTTTCATGTTTACTATGACTTGTGACATTTATTCATTTAGACGGAGGGATGGAAGGCCAAGCATCCTCATGACGTATGGGTTGTGGGATGTTTATAGACGTCGGTAGTCACAAAAATACTAATCTTCTCTCTTGTACTTAATATATACGCACAATAAAATATGTAATATGTTCAGAGATCGCGACGCTGTGCGCGGGGGCAGTGCCCACGACGGCGTCGTCGCCGGGCGGCTCATCGGGCTCCAACTGCACGTCCTCCAGCTCGGGCTCCGCCCCGCCCTCCGCCGAGGCGCTCCCCAACAACTCTAAGCTACACAACCATCTCAACTTCGTAAGTACTAATATTTTCTGCCGGTACCGAATCGTATGTTTTCTTCTTCGTTTGTTCTAATTTTGCAACGCCTAACGCATTAAGGCTTTGACAGACTTATCAAGGATATGAGAGATTTCGCGTGTTTTAAACAGTGACAGAATTCGTGTGATTTTTTGTTGAAATGATCTATACTAATATTATAAAGAGGAAACCTTTGTATTTTTGTATGTTTGTATTGAATAGGCTCAAAAACTACTCGACCGATTTCAAAATTTCTTTTACCATTACTTAGATGGATTCTTCCGAATCCGTATAGGCTATATTTTATCCCGAAAAATAGATAGGATTTTTCGTGGTAGTGAAAATTGTGGAGTAAGTCGACGAAAAAACTGCCATACGTTAACGATTCTCGCGAACGCTGCCTAAATGGTTAAAGATATATGGTTGACTTCTATAGAAAAGTTGTAGAGCTCAATAATGCCTACAAAAAAGTCCGCGATAGTATAAACCAAACATTTATATTTTATTAGCCTATGTTTATTGATCATATTATCGTCAAATACTAATCCTTATCCAAATAAACTATTTATTGAACAAGATTGTTTCAATAACTATAAATAACTTTTTATTTTATTCCAATCAGACAATCCATTCAAAAGATATTATGAATTTAAAATTGCAATTGGTATTAAAATGAATGATGGCCGCCGCCGTGTTGCACGACTCGCACGGCGAAACCGCAGTTGAGTGGGTGCACATCTATGAAGCAGGTTAGGTTAGGAAGTAGGAAAATAAATGTCCACCCGTGCGAAGCCGGGGCGGGTCGCTAGTATCTTAATAAATACGTGTACACATTTTCATCCACCATGGCTAAAAGTGTCAAACAAGTTGTATAATGTTTGGGCCGCTGGGGAGCACGTGGTCGACGGACGCGAGTGTGCGGGGGGGCGGCAGCGGGCCGGTGCTGGCACCGCTGTTAGTGCACGCGCTAACAAACAGTTGTTGTGTGTACAGTTGGAGAGCGCGTGGTCGACGGTCGCGAGTGTGCGGGGGGCGGCAGCGGGCCGGTGCTGGCACCGCTGCTAGTGCACGCGCTATTAAACAATTGTTGTGTGTACAGTTGGAGAGCGCGTGGTCGACGGTCGCGAGTGTGCGGGGGGCGGCAGCGGGCCGGTGCTGGCACCGCTGCTAGTGCACGCGCTATCAAACAATTGTTGTGTGTACAGTTGGAGAGCGCGTGGTCGACGGGCGCGGGAGTGCGGGGGGGCGGCAGCGGGCCGGCACTGGCGCCGCTGCTGGCGCACGCACTGCGGCTGCACGCAGCGCTCGGCGACGTGCAGACGGCGGCGCTGGTGTGCGTGGTGCTGCGCGAGCACGAGCTGTTGGCGTGCGTAGACGACGGTCTGCCGGAGCAGTGGCTGCTGGGCTACATCGAGCTTCTGCAGCGGCACAAGCTCTTCAACGTCGCCACTGAGGTACCACTACAACGCAGACTTATATTGAATCGAGTATTATATCAAATCGAATCGATGTTTTGTTTCGTGCGAGATGAATTTTAATGCAACACTAAAGAAAAAGCTTAGATTGTGCACCGGTAGCCTCTTACCAAAAACTGCTTTTATACCGACATAATATATTATTTAAAACGCGAAATATGTTGACAGGTGATAAAGAGTGCGTGGATCAACAGCGTGTGGACGATTTCGCAGCAGTCTACCACCGTGACTGCGTGCTGCGGACGCTGCGGGCGCCGCACACGCCCGCGCGCGCCTTGCGACGCGTGTGCGCCGCGCGCGCCTCCTGACGTGTGCGCCGTGTGCCACCAGGTGAGTGTCTGTACTTCGTGCTGCGGACGGTGTAGGCGCCGCTCCCGCCCGCGCGCGCCACCTGACGTGTGCGCCGTGTGCCACCAGGTGATACTTCATGCATCATCATCATGGACCCGCTACTTGCAGCCATCACGGACCGGCCACTGCACGGAGATCGTCTTCCCATCTGGTGAATGGTCGACCAACGCTTGTGTATGCGTCATATTATTTTAATATTTTTTTACATACAAAAAGACACAATAATACTTTAGTGTGGTTGTGCGAGAAGGTAATTGTGTCTGCGTGCGTGGTATCATGTATGAGGCGGGTGCGCAGGTGGTGCGCGGGCTGTACGCGTGGTGCCAGGGCTGCGCGCACGGTGGGCACCTGCGCCACGTGCGCGACTGGGTGCGGCAGCACGCGCTGTGCCCCGCCGGCTGCGGACACCACTGCACGCTCGACTGACGCGCCGCGCCCCGGACGGCTTCTGCTCTAGTCAAAACTATCAAACGATGTATATTATACTTCTGATATTATGTCGCTGCAGACTCTGTTATAAAACGTGGGAGTGTTTCGCTCCCTCACCCACTCACGGGCCTTATGGGGCAGCAGCAGTGCTGCGTATATTGATGTCAATTAGTGTTTATGTAACTCATAAGGTTTTATCGATAACGGCATAGCGCCCGCGCCGCTAGCTCACAAACCTAGCCTGATAATTAGTTATGGTCTCGTTTTCAGCGACATAACAACAGAACTATATTATGTTTTAATAGTTAATGTCTTGTCATTTGTTCATACGGCCGTAGGTATATGAAAAGATTCAAATAAAATGTGCGATAATTTTTTTCTTCGATTATAGTCGGCGGCAAGTCTTTATAAGAATTAATTTTGTACTTATCAAAATACATTGTCTATAATAATTGATTATTACAAACAAATCATTTTTTTTCTATTTTAATTACATTTACATGACAGGAATATTCTGTAATATTCTTCTACATATTTTCTGTATATCTGTATCATTAAAATGTTTATTTATTTATTACAATATTCAGATCGTGACATTACTGAAACTTTGAATAAAAAACAAAAACACATAGTGGTTACATTTTAAAGGCAGCTTTAAAAATAACGTGTTGTGAACGTTCCATTACTAGACCCGCCAACACTCACTACTCCGGTGAAGAAGAATATGCCAATTTGGTTACTCATTGAAGAACAAAGATTTTTTCAGCTGAAATATAGTAGCTAAATTAATAGTTCCAAATAAGGCCACTGTGGCGCGGAATTAGAAGGATGTTTTGTCATTTAAAAAACCTAGTTAACATTAGTAGTTTTCTCGCAAATTTTGATATAATTTTTGTTATCAAATACGATGTTTATGAGGGCTCTGTTACTCCATGCTACACTTATTATTGTCAGTGTACGCATTAAAATTGACTCTTACTAAATAACTCTAACAAACACGCTTAAATTAAATGCCTTCTAATTATTTTATTCACTGCTATACTCAGAGGCAGTATTTTTACCTCCACCCTCCACAGGTCACATTCTACTGCAGTACACAACCAGTTGTTGGAGACGGGCTCACAGTTATATGTAAAGCTGATAGATTAAGTTTGACTGCTAGACTTTTTTATTTTATGAAAGTTGATTTCTTCAGCGTATGCTTCTAGGTTAAATAAGTAATGGTTCACTGTGAAATAACATCCCATAAGGTAGGTTGTGACTATAGTTGAAGATTGTGGCTACTACGAGAATGAACGCTGAAGATCTTTTGTAATAAGGAATGTCTAGCTCTATAAATAAGATTGTTAATTAATATATTAATCGTTAAGGAGAACATTGTACAAGCATTTTATATTTTTGTAAGGGGAAATAAAAGAGATGTTATATTTACAATACATGTTTTATTTGACTTAATATAATAATACTGTCATGAGACCGTCGGTAACAAGTTGGCAGTGAATAGTTTGGTCCACTGTAGTCGTGTTCTCTTATAACATGAAGCTTAGGACGCCCGGCAGGTTCACATAAAGGGATGTGCGTCTAGATATCTAGAATCAAGAACTCAGGAAAGCCCGAGAATAAAGAGAGAACACGACTGTTCTGATGTTTTATTTATAAATGCCAAAGTGTAAGTGAACGCCCCCTCAACCCCCGGGCGTCCGTGAGTAAGACCGTTACAAATTATGAGGTATATAAACGTTAGGAATGGAGTGAGTGAAGTCTTTAGTGCACAAATATTAAATAATTGCTTTAGTGAAACTGGAAGACAAAAAAAACACTAACGACGAAATCTTTAATCAACCATTCTACATAATGTAGTAGTAGTTCATGTAAATTTAGATTTACCAATTTACAATTTTTTTGCGTATCTACTATGGATTATGTGGACATTGATAGCTAACCTCAGTCGCAGCAATTAAGTCTTCAAGTACATTGGGAAAAAGAGATATATTTATTACATAAACAATATAATAGAGGTTATAAACCGTTATAAAACACTAATACTTCCAAAAATATTTACAATGTAATATTTTATTAGCTAGCAATGTTCATTGTGAGGTAAATGAATTTATATTGGGCGAGCACCAGTACTTGTGGGCGGAGCCAGAAGTTACACGAGTACATAGATAGTAGATACACGGGGCGTAGCTACTAATCATGTGATAGCTGATGTTACATGGCTGCGTTGCCTCGTGCTACAAGAGGCGTCCTTGTAGCTTACACTGGGGCGTGGTCAAGGCTTCGTTGTATATATAATGGGGCGTGGTCACGAGGCATCGCTGCGAGGTACAAGGAGCGGGCTGTAGCTACACGAGCGAGCAGCAGGGAGCAGGGCAGCGACTCTTGGGCTCGGAGACCTCCTCCGCGAAGGCCAGTCCTTTCTTCTGCTGCGACACCGCTCGAATCAGGGTCAAGAACGCCTGCGGAATCCGACACGTTATTGGAAAATTTGTAGCTTAGAAGAGGAATTGAAGCCATTTGTCGACAATTAACATCCCACCAATAGGCTACCAGCTACTCCAAACGCCCGAAACGCGCAGTGTAGCCATCACTTTTGAGGCGGCATCATGTGAGCGAGAGCCGGTCGCGACGGCTCAGCTCGGCTGTAACGGTACCTAAGGCCTCTTACTTATCTCTCTTCAAGGAAATATGAAATTTTGTGTCTTAAAATTTCTAATATACGACTATTATAGCAGATCTATATCTTTGCCTACATACGAGTAGTGGATATTTAAAAAGAAATGGAGGCGTCAGAAAAGAGCAAGTAGAGGCTAAAAATAAGAATTGTTGTCTCTTGTCTACGTGTTTTTACGGTCACGCTTTTCATTGTTATATTACTGAAGTAGTAATAGCAGCGACTTGCTGAACGTTGTATCTGACACATTAAAGTCGGCGTATCAAGTGTCTTTAGCTCTAAAAGATAGATCATGATAGCGGATAACCCCTTTTTTGTAATTGTAGGTAAACTTAACCAGAGGTTAAGTTACCACTTAGTCTGTGACTATATTATCATTGCAAATGTAATAGTAATGTCAGAGCAACCGGGGTAGACTCTTTCTTACTCTTATGACTTACCGTTTCGTGACTAGTAGCATCTTGTATTACACACAAGATTTGTAAGGTTATCATGAAACTGTGAGAACAACGCTAACTAATAACGATGTAACGAGAATAAACCGAGTTCGCTGTCTACGTTTCGTCATTATAAACGTGTCACTCTTATTGTAGATTGAGTGATCAATATCAGCTAGTCAGTATTTACAAAAATATTATGTTCCAAAAATAATACACAGAGATTTGCAAATCAGTATAATTCTTGCTTGTCTTCAATAAATACAAATTAATTTGTTCTTATCCTGGTTATATAATTTATATTAGTACTTAAATACGACACCTAGCTAGTACGACAGCATGCTTCATAAATAAATATCTAACTTAGCGCACCATTGTACACGTGTAACGGCTCCGAAACCTGCGACGATTGTGTTGATAAAGTAAAAAAAACACTTGAAATATGGTCTTCCTTTAAGTGGAGGTGCCAATTGGTGCCTTGGACCAAATAGACATAGGTCCGGGCAGACATCTCCTGACCGAACTGATGGCCTTACATCAAGTGCGCTCAACTTAAAGTGCAAGTGAATTTCATTCAACACAAAAGTGCCAATTATATTTCTACTAAATAGCGGCTTGTCTATAGCGTGGATCGAAACACAATCGACATGTTTCTTAGCAACGTTCAAGCCACAACAAAAATAATCATCTAGCCAAAATCAAATAATATTACGACATTGTCTATCCGGGGATAGTATATGTGTTGCAAAGTAAACAATATGACATACATTAATTTAGCATCCCCACCCACCATCACAACAAACATAATATCACCAATGACCAAGTTCATACAGACACACTCGAGTTCGGAGCAAAAACTTTAAATTAAACATTTACATCGATTGAGTACATATAAGTACCCTATTTAGAAAACATATACCATTCCAAGAATGTGAATCAAAAATTATACAATTCATATAAAAATGTATGTCCTTCAAGTGAAAAACCAAAGAAACTATAATTCTTTAGCATGTATGAATTATACAAGTAAAAACATTAGAGTTTTGAGTTGATCTGGCTTGAAGGACCACATTTCCACGACCACAGATACATAGTTAAACGAACACAATACACGTAGCGCTTACAATCTAAACAATTAATACATTCAATAATGATCGGCGAGGCGGATGATACTGTCGTTTTACTTCAACCACTACAACTATAACCAAACAATCTGTACACTTCACATTTGTGTAACAATGAATATGGATATCGAGCCTTATCATTATTAAATTAATTGCATCACTGATTTTGCATTGCAGTTTGATTATATACGAGTTAAATATGTAACTTATCAGTCTATTATATAGTTAAAGACGTAACAAAAAAGGCCATGTTAAACTATTAAACTGTAAAGTCCTCTATTTAGTATTCTGAGCAAACATTGTACAGTGAGAGCGTGTAAAACGACATGTGCCTGCGTGCGTGCGTGCGATTGCCTTCGCGCTGGCGTACAGTACGCACGTGCAGGCGTGACGTAACAATCAAACAAACTTTTCCGAATAATATCACATCCTAATATCCATGCAGATCTAACATATTATTACAAGTAAAACCGGGGCGACTGTCGAACACACGCGTATATAATTATAAACAGAGTTTACAAACCAGCACCAGAATGGGCGAGTACACGATATAAAGTTTAGCGACGGATGCGGCCGTTGGCAGTCGAGCAGTGGAGCTGTGCCGACTACGCATTGAACTTTCAACAAATAAATCACTTCACTCTACCGGTGGAGTTCGTTTCGCATGAGTCCAACTTTGAACCTTAACTGTATCAAGGCTCAAAGTTCATTGCACACTGTGGGGGCCTACAAGATATTGCACTTGATTTTCCTGCGCTTCTTGCCCTTCACGTCGCCGTTGGTGGCGCGGCTGTCGTCGGACTTGCGCGAGCGGATCTCGCGCATCAGGTCAAAGAACACCTGCGGAGAGCACAGGCACACGTGACACACAAGCCGACACACACGTCCCCGAGCCCCGCCCACACGCGCCCGGCAACATAGATCGGGCACAAGACACTTACAGCTTAAAACAAATTGTCGGTCAGCTCATTATCGCGTTAAACCCGAGAGGGCGTCGAATCCAAACTTCCTCGAAGTGAGAGCAAACTAGTAGTACTTCGTGCCATGCAATCTATGTTACCGGCCATGTCACAAGTATAACTCAGCACTGCCTGGCGCCAACTGCAACTACAAGCCAAGCAGCCAAGCAGAGCTGTGCCATTACCAAAGCAGAGTGAATATGTTAAAAGGAAATACTAAATAATGTCAATGTGTGGTTGACGTAGTGAGTGAGCCTGTTGCGTTTCCAAAGTTAAAGTGGGCGTGTCCGTTTAGGACCGCCCCTGTTATGTTGCATATTTTATAGTGATTATATTATGTTATGCGAGTATTCTTGTATTTTTTATTAGTCACAAGACAACGAGGGAGGCGTCATAGTGAGATGTTAAATCTGGCTATAATTAAGTATTTACCACTTCAAGTTTATTCTTGTATGGTGGAATGAATATTGGCGCCGTGTGCCACGAGGCTCTTGTGTCTTGTGGATGTGTTGCAAGTGTCTTGTGAGTGTACTGGGAGTCTATGGTGGGTGTCGTGTGGGTGTGTTGTGTGTATGTGTGCGGGTGGAGGTGGAGTTGTGTGTCACGCACCTTGTCGACGTTGTCGCGCGTCTTGGCGGAGGTCTCGACGTAGGGCACGCGCCAGGCGGCGGCGCGCTCGCGGCACGTGTCGAGCGGCACGCGCCGCTTGTCCGCGAGGTCCGACTTGTTCCCCACCAACAGGAACGGAATGTTCTCGTCGCTCTTCACGCGCAGGATCTGCTCCCTGGAAGCGGACGAGGAACGTGTGAGCTGCCTTGTGCATAAACTGATCACGAGTGTCGGTTCGAAAGACGCCCCTTTCTCGATTTTAAATACCTCAGTAGGTTTTCTTTTCTCGATTAATTAAATTTAACAGAATCGGAAATCTTAATTGAAAAAGAGGTAGTGCCACGCTACATGCATACACAGCCGAAGTGGGTCGTCACGCCCGCGGAGGTACCTCTCGCTTACACTAGAACGGCGTAAAGTGACAGTGTGGCCCATGGAGGGAGGAGGAGGATGGAGGCCAACGCATCTTTATAACCTCTATGCGGATATCTATGGGCGTCGCTAGTTATGAAAATGCCTCTAGTTGCCCCCTTATACAATAAAAGCCCTGATGCTGACTATGAATATTAAGTTTTCTAAATAAAAAATATTTTAGATCTCTCAGGAATTGAAAGATACTGGTAGAACCACGATCTATCTTTCGATCACGAATGCATTTCGCCGAAAAAAACTAAAGAATGAGAGGATCTCGTTACCTGAACTCCTGTGTGGCGTCGAAGCTCTCGGGCTCCGTGATTGAGAAGACACACAGGAAGCCCTCCCCGGAGCGGAAGTAGTTGTCCCGAATGGCGGCGTAGTCCTCCTGCCCTGCTGTGTCCAGGATGTCGATCTGCACCTCTTCGCCGTCCAGCACC
>LUGF01040177.1:258469-312174 GCA_001625245.1 Calycopis cecrops
GCGCGCGCCCGCCGCCCGCGCCGCCCACGCGCGGCACGCTCGCCACGCGCACCCACTGCACCGTCTGCTCCAACAAGGTGTGTGCTCCGCAATACAAGCAGCAGCAGATATAGTGAAGTGGGCCGGCACGACCGGGTGGGACCTCTCGCTTGCATGACACCGGCGTAAAGTGACAGCGTTTCGTGTGGTGTGCAGCTAGCCGGAGACCCGGGAAGTTGAAGTAGGGCCAACGCATATGTATAAACTCCATGCGGACGCTACGGTCGGTAGTCATGAAAGTGACTGCTCGTTTGTCCCTTATACTATTAAAAGAGAGATTTTTTGTTTTAATGGTATAGGAGGGCAAACGAGCAGTCGGAGCCATTTTCATGACTACCGACGCCCACAAACATCC
Organism: Calycopis cecrops; assembly: GCA_001625245.1. Classification (NCBI taxonomy): domain Eukaryota; kingdom Metazoa; phylum Arthropoda; class Insecta; order Lepidoptera; family Lycaenidae; genus Calycopis; species Calycopis cecrops. The sequence continues at coordinate 258,864 of LUGF01040177.1, forward strand.
GCATAGAGGCTATACAGATGCGCTGCCCTCCTTTCTCCTCCCACCTCCATGGGCTACCGGCTATTTACACACCGCACGAAACGCGACAGCACAGCTGTCGTGTCCTCTCTAGAAGGCGGACTAATATAACGTGTAGTGAGTGTTCAGACGGGTCGTGTGTTGCAGAGTCCGGTGCGCTACGACAAGTTCGACAGCATATCGCTGTCGATGGCCAACGCGAGCACCAACTTGTCTGGAGCCTACAGCCTGAACGGTGAGTGGAATGTCCCGCCACCCTGGGGCCAGGGAGCGTGAAGCCTCTCGCATAGGACAGGAATTCACAAAGCCATGCAGCAAGGGTTAGCCCACGATCGGATGTCATTGAATGAGTAAGAGGTGACATGCTGCATGCATGCATGTAGCTAGGCTTGCCAACTTGAATTTACGAATTTGCGGGATTTCAAATGCCGGACAAAAGTTAAAACAGCGGGACCCAACTCGTGATGGGCGGTTGTTGCAATAAATTGGAATTTTATAATTAATGTTCGATAATAGTCGTGGGAATAGCGCGGATGAGCTTTGTTTTAGGTCGCGACGTAGACTGCAACATACAATACAACCGTTCAGTTTGGTGCATGCTTCTCGTGCATGGATTATTATTAGATCACTCGTGAAATAACGTAAATAACCTTTTTAGGCGGCGTGGATCAAAGATTGTAATAAGTAAAATAATAACTAATTAGGTATTATTTTACAAGAACATTTTAAATTAGGAAACATATTAAATTAAATGGACTTTCTAAATGCCTATTTTTGCGTGGCCTATCATTTGGCCGGCTATCGGTGGTGGTCGAAAAGCGGGACATTTAGCGTCCCGCACACACTCTAAGCGGGACGTATTTATAATGGTCACAGAAGCGGGATGTCCCGCACGTTGCAGAACGGTTGGCGAGCCTACATGTAGCCGACATGGGCCGGCAGGACTGGGGACGTGCCTCTCGCACGTGCGTTACACGATACCGGTATATATTCGGATGGCAACGGGTATCGGTAGCCATGAAAATATCTCTAACTGCTCGTTTGCCTCCTTATACTATAAAAAAATAAGATTTGGCTATCAGATGCTGTGTACCCTCAACATGCTCCTCCTCCTCAACAGATTACCGCCCTCCCTACTATACTTAGGTACTATACTTCCTACTACTATACCAGGGAGTGTGAGACCTCTCACACGGGACAAGAAGTCTTGCTATGCTGCGGCTGCCATGCAGGAAGGACATAGTATACATTTCTGTCTCTATCTAAAATCTTTGGCTAACATGTTCTCACTATCAGCAGTAATGGTCACCGCACACCGATCAACTCGGAAAGGGAACGTAACCGTATCGCCTTCGCTTTTTGGGGCGAGGCGACTACGTTACGTTTCTCATTAGTGTGCGTTGCAGTATGGAATTTCATACAAAGAATACTGAATAGGTGGAGGCGATACGGTTACGATCCCTTTCCGAGTTGTGTTGTATGTGTGCGGTGACCATAAGCCGTAACTGCCGCTGCAGGTCTGCTGCGCGCGTTCACGGCCCCCGAGATGGTGAAGGGCGTGCGCTGCAGCAAGTGCAGCCCCGAGGAGTCGCCCACGGCAGACCACGTGTACACCAAGCACATACGCACCGTCAGCTTCGGGAAGGTCAGTGATCGGTCATTATCATACAAAAAAGACACCTCGATGAACATACAATTATATTTTGAATACAACCTTTAGCAAGGTTTCCTCGCCACCAATTTCAATTTAACAAATGTAAAAAAAAATAAATTATGATTAATAATATTCATGAGACTCACGGAGAGGGCTGTGCTTGAAGTGCCTTCACACTGATGACATGACTTCGAAACGAAATGATCCGAGTTCCGACATAAAACCTATATCGACATAATATGCCAAAGAATCAGCAAGCTGAGGTAACAGTGGGCCGGCCACGTCTGTCGTGGCAGCTGCGCGGGGGCGGATGAGTTCTGGACTGGAGCCTGCACCTCAAACAGGCTGGTGGTGGCAAATTTGATTTTTTTCTTCGACCTTCTGTCTGGACTATCCAAATAATATTTCTCACATGACACATTGTGTATGATCAATTTGCCATGTCTCTTTACTTCATTTATGGTCATTGCTGTGACCAGGTGCTGAGGTGATTTTTTTTAATATGAAGATTTTAAGATCGAATCGTCGTGTCCAAGTGCGTATGTAATTACAGCTGCCGCAGTGCCTGTGCATCCACATCTCTCGCGTAGAGTGGAGCAGCGGCGGCCTCAGCAAACGCGGAGAGTACGTCTCTTTTCCCGAGACACTCAGCCTCGCGCCCTACACGCAGCCCTGTCCGCAGGTGAGACGCTCGGCCTCGCGCCCTACACGCAGCCCTGTCCGCAGGTGAGACGCTCGGCCTCGCGCCCTACACGCAGCCCTGTCCGCAGGTGAGACGCTCGGCCTACACTGAGTACTACTACTACTACGAGTCTTGCCCGCAGGAGGCGATGCCGCTGCCGCCGCGGGGCCCCGTCCTGTCGCTGGCGGAGGCGCCGCGCGCTCAGTTTCGGCTGGCTGCGGCCGTCGTGCACGTGGGGGGCCCGCGCTCCGGACACTTCGCTACCTACCGCCGAGGGAACGGCTTTGAGAGCAAACGGTCTGTATAAACATTTTTACACTCGACTACTAATTCCAACCCAGAGTAAATTCAACCGGTTTGCTTTTTAAAAAAAAACATTTGCTACATTTTAAAATGAGGTATTTGCCTAGCTGTAGTACACACCAGGCTGACAATAATAATAATAATACATTTTATAAAAAATTACACCGGAACGGAATGTACTGTATACTTTACTATATCTGAAGTTTAACTACTAGGTGCATCCTAGAATGGAAATGCCTTGAGGGTTCTCATCACTACATTTTTGGTTGTCACGGCCCTTAGACATGAGGATCCGACGGCACAGAATACTTTACCACTCACAGGCTAACGTAGAAACCACCGCAACCTTCCAGATGGTGGTACACCTCGGACACACTGGTGCACGAGGTGTCACTGCAGGAGGTGCTCCGCTGCTCTGTGTACATGCTGTTCTACGAGCGGACCGGGGAGCCCCCGCCCACCACCACACATTTCTAGACAGGTAAACGGGACTTTACCACGACTTGACCACTTACCTATACCGGACTTGCGGGTAGAAGAAAATAGTCTTGGCTGCCTTTGTGAAGAAGGAATAAAATTAGAAGGTGTCATATCAGCATCTTTCGGCAGCAAAGGAATTATTAATATAAGTCGCAGAGGATGCTGTACGTATCAAATGTCAACTTTCTGAATAAAAATAACACAATTAACAAGTAAATCTCTAATATCAATATCTTAAATCAATAAAATCACAGCCACCAACCGATCTGTGTATTGCTCTTATCTTTACAAAAGATGTAAATTTCTTAAAGGATAGGGCTGTGAACCGATAGGCTAATAGAGGCTAAATACATGTCAAATTGTATGTAATTATAACAGTATATAAAGTATATAAAGTTTGAGGGCGCCACTAGCGATAAAAATGTGGCAACACTGACATTGTTTTATTCATAACGATAGTAAAATCGTTTTAGCATTACTTAAATAATTTCTGAAAGTTTCGGAACGCAGGTGGTGCGCAGTTTTCAAGTTTTAATATCTTATGATGGCTTTGTAAAAGCCAGAGCTAACCTAACCAGAGTTAGGTTACCAGTGACTGTCATTCAGCTGACAGCTCGGTGTAAATGGTTTTGAATGTGTTGTATATTTAATCTACTACTGTACTGAACATTTATATGTGGATTGAATATCAACATATAGCACCTAGTAGTGAAATCACGTAAGTAATAAATAAAAGTTTAAAAAATAAGTAAAAGACGTTTTTTTGTATCTGCGACCGGAGGACTTCGATCACCCAACGAAAGAGACGTCAAAAAATATTCTTGGTCCTAAAATGAAATTAAGGAACAGAATATATCAATTCCATTACTCACATAGAACACACTTGACGATCCTGTACGACGTACGTATCTAAAATCCGAGAAAATTCTGTATGGGAAGAAAGAAATTCTGATAAGAAGAGTATAAGAATTTTATCTGTTTATGACCCAAATGTCTTGTTCAACACTTATTATTTTGTTCTTAGTTTTATGTTTGGTATTAAACTAGTGTTTGATAGAAAAAATATGCTATGGTGTTTTTTAATTTGAGAGACTAAATGGACAGGTATAAATGTCGAATTTACAAATAATGATACCCGCGTTTTTGTATAGTGCTGACCTGTTATACCGATTTATTGAAACGTAAATTAATGACGATCTTTGAAAACAAAATACACATTTTCTCGTACTGCAACCATACATTACACGTATAAATTTATTAGGAATCACACTGGACGCCATTTCGTTAACGATATGTCGCAGGAAATAGACGTTTAAAGTAAAATTAAAGTACGAAACCTTCGTAGGGTTACTAAATAATAAAATACTTAATTAAAAAAAAATTGGGTGGTACGTCTGCCTCGCATTTGATTGGGTTAGAAAGAGCACAACATGCATTACTTAAAACTATGTTACATAAGTCCTACCGATATTCAACTTCACTTTTATTCACTGACACAAAAACTCTAAGCGTTCGTAGACTATACTTACAAAAACTTATTATATTAACACATAAAGAGGTGATAACTTTACAGGACTGTAATTTGCTAGTTAGTAAGCATGTATTCAGCTTACCTCTGCCTGTTACAAAAACAATGTTTGCAAAATCTTTGCAAAAGCTATCTTTCATTTACGACAAAATATCCAAAATCTGTGCACTTGTTGTTTTTTCAATTTCTAATAATAGTCCGGAGTCTGGAAATTGGCTGTGTTACACCCATGTAGGAGAGCACGTTAAGCCGTCGGTCCTGCGCCTGATTTCTCTCAGGTTGTGTCCGACTGCTGTCCCATCGGAATATGAGAATGAGGGAGTAGAGAGTGCACTTGTGCACTACAATATGTCCTGCGCAGATGGCTCGTCTCTATAGAGGGCCGCCGTAGCCGAAATCGGCTAGGACGACATTATTATTACACTTGTTCATTTATCCGTGCGAGAGGTGAAATTAAAAATATTTAAAGAACTTCTGATTTGGTCTTATGAAAAAATTGAATTATTTTTAAAAAGTATGTCTTAAGGATGCTATTTAACAATACCTTAGTACTGTGTATAAAATAATATGATAATTATCACATGTAATTAAAGTTCGAAAAATCTCGCAATACAGGTATAATCTAGCGCAGTGATATTTTGCTAATATATCTAACTCGTGTAAATTCCTTGGTCTAATAAAGATTTCTTATTATTCTTATTAAAATATGCGTGTTATGATTTTTTTTATTTATATACGTATATACATTGATGATATTTTATTAATTCGCTTTATAAAACACATTCACGTTTCTGTGTAGGTAACTTATAAAAAAAGATAATAATTGTTTTTCCGATAGTGTCACAACACTATTTATGAATCACAAAAAACTAGCAACATTGCTCCTGTCTATTTAGTCTCTGAATTTATTTATCGGACTATAGATAAGATTAATACATTTTTTTCTTTGACATTTCATGCCATTTTTGTTAGCAAAAAAGTCTATACATAGTGCCATATCGTTAATATTAAACGAATTTACCAACTTTTTGTATGCAAATAATATAATCTTTGAAGATTTTGACAAAAGTTACCATAGCAATAAAACGATATTCCCAAAATCTATTATAGTTGGTATATATTTTTTGAGATTCTGTGTTTTCCCTTCACCTTTATACCTTTAACAAGTTTTCTAAACGTTTTCCTAGTAGTTTCTACTTATTATTCATGACGCTATGAGCTTAAATGTATTACGAATATTTCAAAATGTTATTCCTTCAAATATTAATATTATTAAGAAAATAAAATTGTTTATGCAGGTGTTTATATAAATTTTAAACGTTTATGGCAATACATTCACATTTTCCAGGGTTGTAACTTTTACTAGGTACCTACTTATTAAGAGCAAAAAATTTAATGAACAATTGTGTCTATGTAAAAAGATGTAAGATAAATTGAAGCTTGCTTTTTATGGTATAGGGCGGCAAACGAGCAGTGGGAGCCATTTTCATGACTACCGACACCCGTTGGCAACCGCATAGAAGCTATACAGATGCGCTGCCCTTTATCCTTCCACTTCCATGGGCCACCGTCTACTTATATACCGCACGAAACGCGACAGCACAGCTGTCACTTTATGCTGGTCTCGTGTAAGCGAGAGGTAACTCCCCGGTCGTGTCGGCCTATTACAGCTGCATGCCAGATTGCCAGCATGCAGTGTGGCACTGCCTCTCACAAAAAACACTTGTACACAAAGCAGAGTAGTGCCTACCCTATAACGAATTCACGTACACGGTGCATTTCTGAAGAGTTCGTCTGATTTGATGATTGAGTGTAGTATTGCGCTGCCGTATTTTGATGCTCGCCGTGGCTTCATCTCTTGTCTTATAAACTTCCTAGCGCATGAGGCTAAACCTATGTTGACACGCTTGCGGACAAGCGCCAGTTTATGAGGCAGAAAGTTTGTCTTTAAAAGGTTATAGGAATTCAATTTCTATTGTTTGTCACCATTGATACACTCTATAAAGATAGTTGTTATCATACTTTGTCTGTGTCTCACACTGTATGTAATCTGAAAATTATGGGTTTGCTTATAGAATAGGTTTTTGGAGCTAATAAGATTAAAGACTTTGAGTTGCCATATTATGCTTGTTATAATCTTATGTTGAAGTCTGAAAGGTTGCCAAGTTATAAAATTATGAGTCTGGTTGTATATATGATGTAGTTATAAGTAAGTCGATTAGACTTTTGACTAATACAGTAGATTTATGAAGGCCTTGTTATGGGTAGTAGATATTCATCTGCACCATCTCTAATTCATGAAGTGTGATTGTCGATACATTCTCAAACAATTCTCACAAATGACAGCTGTGTGATAAACAAATAATATTGTCTGTTAATGTAGTTCTTCACTTTCACAAATTTCACATTCATTTAAATATCGTGAATGTTTCTTGTTGGCTAAAACCTAATTTTTAATGCTAAAATCTCTACGAATCTTACTTGCGGCTACTAAATTTCGCCGTACAGTAATTATAATGTACCTATGTAGCTTAATACAATATATCATAATTCATAATATTGTAATATGATTTACTAATGATGTTACTATGTTCATTAATGCATTCAAAGTACCCAAACATAGTGGGAGGGTTTTGATCATCTGAAGGTTTTGTTGGCATAATCTACCTTAATAACTTTGTATTCAGTGACTAAGGCTCCATATTAAAAAAAAAGTAACGGGAGATGTTAGAGTAGACTCGATTTTACAAACTCTGTCGACTCATCACCCATATATAAATACTCGTGTTCTCTTACAAAGACTGAATAAAAGAACAATTTCTTGCTCTACTCTATTTAGTAAGCAACTTACTTACCATGTGCATCAATAAAAGACAAATTTAAAGTACTAGTTATTTAAGACGTTCAGCATGACAACCAAATTAATAAAACATACAACAAAGATGAATTTTCAACTGTTTGTTGTTTTTTAAAAATAAAAAAAAAACATTTTTATGACAATTTTCTATGTTTAATTTTAAATCCAAGGAAAGTAAGGAGTTTTATCACGAGAATGAATTTTCCTTTAACACTGATGCACAAGTCATATCATCATTCTCTTTCTACACACACTATCGGGTCTTTTTGCATTTTCAATGAAATTATATTAGTCCGAAGGCATTTAAAACTGACTACTTAGCTTTTATATTTGAAGGTAATTTTCAATACCTGGTGTTGTAGATAGCTTGGACGTGATAATGATACAGTTTGTATAGTAGATCAGGTGAGACTAGATTTCCTCTCAAATGTTTGTCAACACTATTGTATGTGTAATTAATTATTATTATTAATGTTACCTACCTTTACATTTGAATTACTACTGTTTTATGTTGGTTTTAAAGTTATATTTACTTACAAAAATATTTTAGTTATGTATCAGTTTGGCACAATCTCATCGAGCCATTTACTTTTCCTGTACTATAAAAATGGCTGAATTTATACACTGTATATTTCAGTTCATCTTAAACATACATATAAATCTAGAAATATAACACTGATAGAGTCAGTAAAAAGCAAAGTAATTATTTTGTATTAATGTTATTTATATTACTTGATGTTATCTAAATTAGTTAAATTTTTTAGGTTTGCATATACAATGCTGCAATACCCACCTTATTTGATTATTACCAGAATGTATTGAAAGTTTTTAGAGGTATCACTTAGCTAGGTGTGACTATTTCAGCTGTTTTAAATAAATTTTCACAATACAAAACTTGTTTAATTCAATAAACTTTTTTTTTGTGAACCCAGGGGAATACATTTACATATGATACCTAGGAGCCCAGGTGGCCCCTACCTATATCGGACTCAACACTTGTGTCATTCAACTAGACCCTTGCTGGTGACTACAGCCACTATAATTGGAGGGTCCTCGATCTGCAAGCAACATGATCCCTCCAGCGACTGGCTGGCCTCAACGAGCCATTCAATTTCTTAATAACAAACAAATATGGTTGACCTAACTTCGAACCTTGCTGTCTGGGGGCTGAATTCTCGCTAGGTTCGTAATTAGCTTGAATGAGTTTTAAGGTATTCAAAATATGCTTATTTAAATTACTGTAATACCTCAAAGTTACATACAAGCTATAACCATGTAAGTCAAACTCTTGTATGTTCGGGTATAAATGTATTTACAACATAATATAAACTTTTTAAATGGGATCAAATGTTTTCGGTAAACTTAGATTATAGATGACATTTACAAGTATTTGGAGGAGGCAAGCTTTTAACTAATATGTTAACTGACTAATATCCTTTTAAGAGTTAAAGAAGATATAAGATAAAACACAACTCCAGGTTCCAGGAGATAGTATAAGTTGAGGTATTACTGTATAAATAAAATTATTTTCTAAATTAATGAACAATTTAATTTACAAAATAAAATATATAGACTCTTGCAATGTCATTTTTTTTAATATTATAAAGTAGAATAAGAAATGTCAACATGACATGAAATATTGCACAACATTATTACAAAGTAATATTTAGTAGTAAAGTTATCTATTTCATTATTAAAAATAATATTGTTTGAGTTTTCTTTACTTTATATTTCCTGTGATTTTATATCCTTTCCTTTTTCACTTGTCATTTAAGATATTTTATAGCTCTTTTTTGCAAAATTATTGTTTATTGAAATAAAATATCTGTATATTTGAATTATTTATTTCTTAAAATTGAAACAGCTTGTCTTGTCAACATAATTTCTATGTTTATAAAACAAATATATCACATTTGTAACTGAAGAACAGATTATAAATGGTATCAATGTTATGACATACTGTCGATGAGGGAAGCACGCATGGTGGATGTTATTGCAGATGGCTTAGCATCATTGAGCTTGAATACACTTTCAATCACAGAGATCTCTGTTGAGGTAGTGTCCATGCCACAGAAAGCGCTCCAGTCATTCACAACGAGTCCAGCAGCTACTACATCACTGCCTCGGTTGACTGTGCCTGCTACTAGAGGCACCTGCAGCAGAGACGACAGCTCGTCTTGATCTTGTATAGTGGTTTTTGGGTGAACTAGACCGCCCCGATTGCTGAGTGCGGTGTAGGAGCCCACCAAAACATTCCCAGCCACTGTTTGTCGGAATACTTCGACATCTAAGGTGTCAGCTAGAATTTCTTCTGTATCTCTGTCCAGATCTGGATGTACGAGAGCTACGTAGTCGTTACAGGCGATAACATTTCCGAGTGCACTTAACCGCTCTTCGACTCTTTGTACCTTGACAGCGTCCGGCAAACTGTTGCGTATGTGTTGTAACTCTGTGTCTGTAGTGGAGGAAGGCACGAGTAGTCCGTTTTTGTTTGCTACAGTCATGCGGCCGATGATCCTGCATCCTGCAATACTCACATGCACTACCGGAATTGTGTCTGCTAACTCGGCCTCAAACACGCTATAAAAATTTTCGGAACCTCCGATAGCGACGAGGCAATATGAATTTGTTAGTTTACTAAATACTCCCACTTCGTTGTTGTTTTCAAATTGTACACGTACCGCCATAATGAAAAACTTTTCCAAAATTACTTATTATTTCACAAGATTAAATTTTCACGTGGGGTTGTTAAGTCTTACACTTCAGAAATAAATCGTGAATAAATCCACTATAGATTGACAAATGGGAAATGACATTTCCACTTGACAACAGACTTAGCTAATTCCATAGAGTCCTAACAGAATATGGTCATAGAGTAAGCAACTTGGTGGATGTTGGAGCCAGGCTGCTAAAGGGCCGTACGATTAAGCAAATATACTGGGTCCTCCATCGTAACATTCAGTTACTGAAATTATTTTCCCACGAAATTAAAATTATATTCTACACAATATGTAATGTAAACCTACTATTTTTCAGACTACTCAGGGTGTTACTGTTGAAATTAGTATGGTGGTGTAACTTGATCTATTTTCTTAAATTTTTTTCACAACAGAAGATAATATCTCCATATATACAGATAGGTCCAGTAGTTTTTGATATTAACACGGACAAATATCGTCTCACGTGATTTATCTAAACGTATAAGGTTGATAAAAGCGAGAGGTGTTAAAAGAAACAACATTTTATGTGTAACATTTCCACAACAAAAATCAGATCAATTGGATCAATGGTTTAGCCACAGGGTTTTTTAAAGTTTTTTTTCTCACTTTATACACGCTGTATCGTCAGCTGATCGAAAACCCGGCCGACTTTGGGCAGCCAGGGTCATTCACCCCGTGCCAGCCTGCCACTTGCTGCAGCCGCCGGTACAAAGCATGATTACATTTTTTCGATATTTAACTTCTTTGAAAAAAGTGTTTTCGTATACTTGTCGTTTTTTAAATTGTTTTGGATTAACTGTAGGCATTTATAGTATAATAAATGTGGTTTAATTTAACGCATCTAGCCTTTATCAACCTTGTAGTTATTTTAATATAAAGCATGATTTTATTTAAATAATTTGTGCTATTTGTTCTTAGATCATTTATCATTTACTAAATGATCTAAGCATTTAGTCTGCACAAAGGCCCTGACAAACCCTTACAGTGTACGAAAACAGGCTTAAAATGACTGAATGATGAAATTTTTTCTGCGCTATATAAACTTAACTAATATATCAGGTCATAAATTACTTTTTTCATTATTGCAACAGCTGCTAGGATTTGTGAACATAATAGGTATATATTTAAAGACATCAAGCATAATATGTACTTTCTCAATGTCTTTGCAACCCTTAGATCATTTACTAAATGATCTAAGTTGCTACCACAAGCACCGTGTGTGTAACACGCTGCTCTTGGTAGCTAAGCATTCAGCATATAGAATGTAATTTTATATTCTCTTCGTTTAGCAAGGCGAAAATAAAGTCTATTCGTCATCTATTAAGAGAAGACATCTTATTCAATTATAGAAAGGAGATTTTATATTAACTTGTCATTTTATAACATAATGTTTTTTATCATATGAATGAAGAGATATGGCGTAAAATGACAATCAATACAATAAACCGTAAACATAGTTACAAGAAAATTAATATTCATGTAAATCGTATAATGTAATTTAAAAAAATGCAATTAAGGAAAGTAAACCATGTTCAAATCTGGCATCACACACGCCCAGGAAATAGTTTCTTCTGGTAGGTCTAATAATATTCAAGAAGCTTTGAGGGAAACCAATTTTAAGTACCATAGAACTTGCAGTTTAAGCAATTTGCTAGAGGTAATGGCTATAGCTTTTATAAAATACATTAATTATAAGTATGTATGTGTACAATGAACCGTCACAATGAAATAAACGTGATGATACCGGTCATCTTAATTACCTTTATTTAATATAAAAATTAATGTTTGTCTGTATGTCATCAATAAACTCAAAAACTACTAGACCGATTATTATGAAAATTTGTATATACAAGGTTGATAAAAGCGAGAGGCATTAAATTAAACCACTTACACTATAAGTGCCTACAGTTAAAACAAAACTATTAAAAGAAAGTTTACGGCAAGTACCTATACCAAAATACTTTTTTCAAACAAGTTAAACCACCACCACACAACCACCAGGTGGTGTAGCAACTTCTGGCCTGTATAACCGATTGTCATGAAAATCAGTATGATGATGTATTTGTAATGGGTAAGAAATTGTTGGGGAAGCAAGGCAACGAGCGCCGGGTACAGCTAGTTTTAACATTTAATTTACTTTTATTTGATGACTGTAGAAAGCCTTTTAAACAAGAGTGAGCTCATTTCTTGAAGAACCCCAGGTTGTAAAGGTTCGGGAATACCGACTGTGGCAGCTGGGTGATATTGAAGGGCTCCGGCCCAAAGGTGAGAGCAGTACTCCATGTGGCTCCACTCCGGTCGGACCTGCGCTTTTTATAGTTGTAGCACATGCGCTGGCATGAAGTACTGCTTCGCCCTGCTGAGAACACCCAGCTTTTTAGAGGCTAATTTAGCATTCGCTTCCAAGTGACCGCGGAACTGAACGTTACTCGATGTGTCGACACTAAGTATACTGATACTGGATGAGGCCATTAGAAGAGTATTCTCAAAACGATGATATATGTCTAAAGAGTTTTTTTGTGTGGTAAATGCACAAACTTGTGTCTTAGTGGGGTTAAATGACTACTTTGTCTAAAAAACAACAGAAACTTTGTCTAAGAAAGATTCAACTTCAGAAACAAGTTTGTTCCGATACTCGGTGACCTATCCCCGTGAAATATAGGCGCGGCCAGTGTATATTGCATAGTGGTGCAATATACACTGGCCGCTGTCTAGTACTGTAATCCGCATAACAAAGAATGCCGCTAGTTTGCGGAATGTCATTAATATGCAGAAAAAAGAGCGTGGGAGACAAAACACAGCCTTGCGGAACACCAGCATTGACAGTTTGAGGTCCGACCATGCACCGTCGACAACGACTTTCATGCTACGATCTGTCAGAAAACTAGTGATCCAATCGCATAATTTCCCGGGAAGTCCGTACGAGGAAAGCTTTGAAAGGAGCGCTTTATGCCAAATCGATCAAAGGCCTTTGCTATATCCAGACTTACCGCCAATGCCTCCCCCTTCGTTTCAACTGCCTCCGCCCACCGGTGCGTTAAATAGGTTAGTAGGTCTCCAGCCGAACGTCCCCTTACGGAAACTATATTCAAAGGTCGCTGATAAGTTGATGATTCTCTAAATAACGCAGGAGAATTCACATTTTATTGTACCAATTTTTTTTGTGTCAATAAATATTACCTATTGTTGTTGATTCTGAATGCGTAAAAAACATACGCGAGGTAAGCTGGAGAGCTAGTGAGTACTACCGCGCAACTTAAGCTGAGACTCCGCTGGAATGCGACCGCGAGAATGCATTTATTAAATAATATTAATTTTAAACTCGAGAAAATATCACGTGTTATTTTTAAACATTTGTTTACATACAGTACACTGGCTATTACGTCAGGTTTCTAGTGACTTTGCGCGTGTTTTAACCAAGTTTCCATACTGTTTCTCACGATTTTACTCCTTATATTTTAAGAATGCATGCGGCGCACTCTTAAATTATTTCTTAGGGGATGAACGCCGCGATATCTTTCATCCTTAAAGCCGTTGATTTTATTCAATTTTGTAAATTTATTTTCCTTTTAGGAATTCAGCGCAATAGGAAACCAAACTTTTCTGATATTTTGGGGCTCTGATGAATACTCCACTTCTACCTTAAGCGAGTCACGGTCAAGCAGTTCCTCATATATGATGGCTGTAATTATTGTTGAATTATTTTATACAATGTTAAATAGGAGTACATATAGCACAACTGCTAGTGAAACTACGCTGTACGATTTGTCTTCGCGACACGAGACGTGATCATAAAAACAAACACGTTTTATTGTACAAGGGGCACGCGGGCAGCTGGTGCTTCATCGGTGACCGTCCGCGCCCGTCAACATCTTCACAACCAAAGCTAGAAAGAAACGTTGCCCTCTTTCATCACCAGCCCCCGCATGCAGACTTTCGCAAATCGCACAAAATATGACAGCACATCCGCACTTCACACCGGATTGTGACTAAGAAGACCTTAATAAGCGTGTTGGTACAACTTAGTTGCTATGTAAATACATTGCTTCTTACGAAAAGTACTGCGAATCTGTACTTTTTTAAGACTAAGGATTGGAAGAAATTGTATAGGATACTTACTTGATTTGGTCCACTTTATTTTAGTTTATTAGCCTTATCGTAGTTGTATTTCAATTATTATAGCTTTTATTTACGTATCGATCAATAAGATGTCTTATTACAAGCAGTGCCGGGTTAACCAGGCAGCAAAAGTAGCTAAGACGACGTGTACCGCGCTTAAAGAGGCGCTCAGTATAGCGAAGTCTACAGGGCCCAACGCAATCTAGGTATGTGAACTTATTAATCAAAATGATAACTATTAAAGGGCCCCAAATAGAATAGGGTGCAGGCTAATCGCTAGCTGACTCTGGCACTGATGACTGATTGTCTCTCCCTCTTGTAGGCGAATACTACGAACTCGAACAACCCACAAGAAACAGGGCTTCGGTCCATAGAGCAGCAGACAGACATCAGCTGCCGGTACCCAGGCATCGCTTCGCCAGGTATAAGATCATTAAATGTGCTTGTACATGTGCACGTGTGTATATGTTACCTTAAATGTATGAAATATAGAGAAATGGATACAATTCCAAAGCTATTTCGAACTCCTAAGCGAATGGACCGATTTGGATGAAATTGTTGTGTGTATTGAAGGGGATTCGAGAATGGTTTAGATTCACAAATCAGCCCTTCAGATGGCGCTGCAGTCAGTATATCGAATACACAATATTGTTAGTTTGCTTTCGAAATGGCTTTGGAATTGTATGCATTTCTAGGAAATGTATACATTTCTAGGAAATGTATACATTTCCTAGATTTCATACATTTCCAGTAACATATACACGTACGCACGTGACAAGTTATGGGTACTACAATGACTGATGTTTTAAAATATTGAAGGCAGTTTAGTTGTTAATTTCGTTGTCGCAGTGATTGTATAACTGCAAAATTATCAAAGTAAGAGCAGTCCCGTCAGTAATTTTGGGAACGCCGCGTCTTTTATAATAACACACACATAACTTGTCAAAATAGGTATATTTCGTATGACGTATGTCAATGTCTTTTCTTAAAGCCAGTTGTCCAACTGTCAGTGACGCTCATATCTCTGTCAGTGTTATAGAGAACCAGTTTCTAGACTGCCACGCTTACTAGTGGCTGAAATGTGAACCATGTGCTAGCAAATTTTCGTTTGTACGTATGAAATGACATATGTCAACATGTCATTGTCATTGTGTTTTGCTAGCACTTATTTCCTAAAATGATGACTATGGCGCGTTACACTCAGCGAAAGTGCTGCCTCTATGTTTCGTGTGCGGTCCCTGTTGGGCGATTATTAGTATCGGAGTGAGTTAGCATCGTAAAAAGTCGTGATCATAATTTGTCCGAAGGGCACCAAAATAAGAATAATAATTCTTGAACTCCGCCCTGAGAGTGGCGGCGGAGTAGGCTCTTGTCCACAGGCGCACAATTCAAAAGAAGACTAATGCCAAATTGACGAAAGAATAGAGCCTCGATGAGGCATATTTATATTTACACACATTTTGTAAGACGTAGCATCAATTCGGGTGGGAGGAGGAGGAAGGGGGGCAGCGCATCTGTATAGCCTCTATACGGATGTCTATGGGTGTCGGTAGTCCTGAAAATGGCTCCAATTGCTCGCTTGCCTCCTCATACTATAAAAAAAAGTCATCATGGTGCATTACAGCCGAGTTGGACCGACACGACCAGGCTCACGCTCACATGCTACCGCTGCGCGTTTCGGGCGGTGTCGCAGGTTCAAATGGCCCACTGAAAGCGCGGAGGAAAGGAGGACAAATAACAATTTTCCTAACGTTAATAATGTCGGTAGTCGTCAACAGGCAGACAATTTATTTTTGTTTTTTCTCTGTACGGTGACGTCGTGTAGGACGGTCGACTCGTCCTCGGGTAATTGCTATTGACACCATGTGATGTTGCTCATGTTGCGTCACAAAATATTTAGAAATAAATGCCGCGTGTTTGTTGCGGAAGTTTGTCTAATAAAGACAAATTTCGGCATTTATAACATTAGTAGCATGGAGTGCCTTTGCCTTGAGTTGCCTAAATAAATACTCATGAAGTCACGCACTAGGCTCGGTACCCGCTGAAGTTAAAAAAAAGTGTGTGGTTTACACCACATATCTGAAGTAAAACTATATTGTTGATTTAATATACAAATTCATTACATAGTAACAATGACATACATAATGAACGTAATTTGATATTTATTTTTTTTAATACAAAAAGTTTCACTTAAATCGAATTAGAATTTTGAATATGAATGACAACTTCCATTAGCCTCGTCCGATTTTTTGTAACTCTCTCGCCAGCTTACTCCCCATGTCAAGCGCGTATAGAAGTTTAACTTCAAACAGTATGGTTATTTTTTCTGTCAGGCAGCGAGGACCCGCTGTTCCGAGCCCACGTCGTGAGCTCTCTCCCCTCGCCGCCGGTGTCCCTGGCGCAGCCCAACAGGCGCTCGCTGTCGCTGCTGGGCTCGGTCTGTGCGTTGCTCCTCGCCAAACAGGTGACATTTTGTAGCTGGCAACACACACATTTTCGTCCCCACAGTTAACATGCCACCTGACTACAATGAATGACGTTTGTACTATTGAGTGAAAAAAGTATTTATTTATAAAAGTTTTTTTTAATGAAGTATAATATAATATACTAGCGGGGCGGGAGGCCCAGGCAGGTTTCCGCCGAGGTTTGCCAACCACAGACCACCTTCACACCGTTATCCAAAGTCTAGAATAAAATTCCGAGTTCAATCTTCCACTATACCTTGCATTCGTCAATTACACAAAAGCCTTCG
Source organism: Calycopis cecrops (assembly GCA_001625245.1). Taxonomy (NCBI): domain Eukaryota; kingdom Metazoa; phylum Arthropoda; class Insecta; order Lepidoptera; family Lycaenidae; genus Calycopis; species Calycopis cecrops. Next base: position 275,977 of record LUGF01040177.1, read on the forward strand.
ATAGTATATACTATTCAGCCATTTTTCAATTCTTGAAAACCAGCATATAGAACCAGCATAGGTACCTTTAACGCAATATTTATAACGAAAGCACAGCAGCCATAAAACTGAACACAACTGGTCCATCATTTAATATTAAAAACGGTGTGAAGCAAGGTGATCCGCTGTCTCCAAAATTGTTCACAAGTTTCCTTGAAGTAGGCTGGGAAGACAAAGGAATCTTCACATGCAAAGCGAGATTAACACATTTACGCTTTGCCGACGATATCATCCTATTCACTTCTCAGACCTACAAACTCTCAACAAACTAGACAGACAGACTCCAAGATCTAAGCGACGCAAGCCGAGAGATTGGACTGAAAATGAACATGTCAAAGACCAAACTTATGACTAATCACCAACAACAACCGGTAACAGTGGATGCGGAGGTTATGCACTATGTCCAAGAATACATATGCCTTGGCCAATTAATTTTCTTCCAGTGCAGCCAAGACAAAGAGGTCGCAAGACGTATCGAAAATGCCTGGATGAGCTACTGGTTCTTAGGGGAACTCGTGAACCTTCCGATATCCCTCAAGCGAAAATTAATGGACATGTGCATACTTCCCGTACTTACTTATGGATCACAGGTTTAGTCTTAAAGTCAAAAGTTCAGTCTTAAGGTTTGCCAAAGGGCGATGGAGCGCAGTCTTTTAGGTGTCAAGTTATTGGACAAAATCCAAAACACCGAACTACGCTTCCGCACAAAAATCGCTGATGTGGGTCTCTAAGCCGCGGAGTTCAAATGGAGCTGGACTGGACATGTCTGCCGCAGACCTGACGAGTCTTGGGCAAAAATTACCACTTTATGGGACCCAGACTCCAAGAGGCGACGCGGCAGACGAAAAAGGAGATGGCGAGATGAACTCGACGTATACCTGCCTGATTGGCGTGATGCAGTTCTGACTTCTGAACAGAGAAAAATGGAAAAAATGGGGGGAGGCCTTTGCCCAACAATGGGACACATAATAATAATAATAATATACTATTATAATATATCAACTTTTATGTTATGCTAAGCCATTATTATGATCTTAAAGCTATAGGATCTATTTAGTACAGAGATAGAGAATTAAACTTAGGTATACTTATTAACACAATAAACATTTATTTGTTAACTATATTTTCCCCGTTGCTTCGCGGATCTTTGATGGATCTTTTACCTTATCACTTTTCAATTGATATGATGAAACGCTTTAGGAAATGCTAATGGGTGATTACTGATTAAGGAGAATTAATAAACTTAATATCATTCCGATTACTTTTTGTTACTTAAAATCTTAAAATATGCACTTTTATATTGCAAACATTTACTAGTTAATCAACAATCTTTATAATGAGATAAATATTGTAGATAGTTTTATAATAACTTTTATAAAATTAGAAAATTAAAAAACCAAAACTGAGATTATAATCATATTATAATGTGATATGATGATATTATTATATTGATCACATTGTAATGTAATCAATATAATAGATTAATTATGAGAACACTTTTCTAACTATGAGATGATGAGAAAACCAAAAATAAATTGTAATTTAATGATTATTCTAATGAAAGTAATTTTATACTGCGTGTCATATAACAAACACAAACAAACACTTATGAAAATAAGAGAAACTAAAAAAAAAAATAATTTTATTGAAATCAAGTAATGGTAAATTCTTTAAAAAAAATGCCTATAGCTTTGTCTCGCAAAAGCCTGTTTATACCCATTAAGTTAGAAAATAAAGATCCGTCTCCTTATCCCAATACCAAATATCAGCACCTATTCCTATCCGCAGATATACTCTTTTTACGATCCGGCAAATTAGTGATAATGAAAATAACACAATTATAATAATGAAAATTAATTACACTAACTACACTACTTTCAATAAATATCAATGAACAGTACATTCAAATAGAACTCTAATAGAATTCCAATATCTGCCATAATAATTTTTTGACCATTCTAATTTAAAAACAAAAGTATCCTATGTCATTTCTAATACCTCTATGAATATGTGTAGAAAGTTTCACGATGATCGGTCCAGTAGATTTTGCGTGAAAGCGTACAAACAAACTCACATTTATAATATTAGTAGGATAGTAATTAATAAATTCAATGCCAGACATAACAAAGCTGTCACTTTCGTCGTCGTCGGTTTCATTCTCAGAGCTTTCTTCATGTCCAAGTGATATAATAATAATTTCTCTTTCATGAATTTTTTGAAGCCGAAATACTCTTCTTCCAGTCTCCGAACATGATTCACCTCTTTTCTCCATCCTGCATCAATTATTGATTGTATAGCATCTCTTGTCAATTGTTCTATTTGTCTTTCTGACTGATCGATATTTTTGTCCGCCACTCTTTGTATTATCAAATTTAAGATATGTTCGATAAGATTTAAATCACAGTGGTAAGGTGGCAGACGTACCTAATTATTAATTTATGCACGTAGCTGGTACAAAATAAAACGTTCAAACCTAACTATTACCTATAACAAAAACTAAAAAAAAAACAATAACAAATAAAAGTTTCAAACGAAATAATAAAAAAAAAATACAAAAAACTCGACAACAACAGCTACTTGTCTCGCTCTAGCCAGGGCCCAGGTGCCATGTTAATGCGCACTAATTATCGTGAGGAATAAGCGTAAGCAAAAAAATACAGCCTGTAGTTTTTCAAGCATTTGCTGCCTAAATATTATGGCCTATTGAGGGGGCAGGAGGTAGGAGGGCAACGCACCTGTACAATATCTATGCAGATGTCCATGTGCGACGCTACTTTTGAATGAAATGACCCCGACTTATCGTTTGCCCCCTTGTACTGTAAAAAATTATGAACATGACTAGCATTCAAGGTAATTGGTATCGCAGGCATCGACGACGAAGGAGGTCTCGAGCATCTCCATAAACCGCAACTCGTCCAACATCTGCCGCATCTGCTTCGGAGACGAGTCGTCGGAGCGGCTGGTGCGGCCGTGCTCGTGTCGCGGGACCATCGCCGCCGTGCACCGCGCCTGCCTCGAGCGCTGGCTGCTGCAGGCGTCCACGTCCTACTGCGAGCTCTGCCGCCACCACTACACCGTCACCAGGAGCCACAAGTGGGTCCTTCCTGGCACCTCTCTACTGACACTTTCTCCCCTTGGTCAAAATAATAAGTATAGTAGGTTACATCCACAATCACATTCGGTCCATCTCATGAATGTGGGATCTTTTCACATCTACGCGAAAAGAGGGCGGTCTGTCCCCCCTATCCTCTCCCTAATCAAGAAGATAAACTAGTCTTGGCTAGGCCGACGTACTGTTACGACGATTACAATAGCATTGCAACCAATAGGTAATAAGGCCATGAGAGAAAAATGAAAAAAAAAAACAAAAAAATAAATTGGCGGCCTTTCCCTTTCCTCCCCAGCCGGTTAATACGCCGGTTATATTAATTCAAAGGCCCAAGGAAAGAATTTGTTTCAAGCCCACGCCAGTTCAATCCGGCCCTGCGTCAAGATGATATCCTGATCAAGAGTTCTTACCACCCTAGGCTGGCTGTGAAAATGCCCCTCCTCTTGTCTACACAAGGGGGACGGGACGCATTTTCATGGGGATCGGTGGATCTAGAAAGTAGCATATTAGATTTGACTTTATTTACTTATTAGTCTATCACACACAACTCTGATTATAATATCAATTACTCAGAGACAGAGGTATCAATTCTTTCTTTTTATAAATAGCTTCTCCATTATATTTAATTCAAAATTTTGGAACTCTTTCATCACGCAACGTATCCAGATAAGAGAGCTTGCTGCGGCTGTACACTAACGATTTGAAACTTTGCGAGCAAGGGTTACAAAAGCACAACATTGTAATTTCTAGTCTTAATTTTTTCCAATATACCTGTTCTTTTATTTTGGTCTCTGTACTTTGATTCCCACCTTCCCAGCTTAATGCTTCCAGAACTTGCGTAGGTATATGAATTGTATAAATCTTTGTTGTTCTAGTGAAAAAAAAGCAGTAGACCCATCACTACTTTCCGCGACCGCCGCGCCGTTCTCACGAGCTTTTTTCTTTTTTTTAATGGTATAGATCTCTGTTTAATAATTCATGAATTTATTTCACTTCTCGTCGACGTGTTTCACCTCTCAATTACAGGAGAAATAAAAAAAGTTAAATAAGTTTTATTCGATTAACATTGATTCTACTCCAGATATTTCTCACACCGATCAGTTGACATTTACAATTCGTTATGTTTTGCCCGATGAAGAATCTGTCGAACGCTTTATAATAGTTTACCTAATTGCGGTCATAAAGGCGAGGTTATCAAAGAAGCTGTTTTCGCTGTCGCGACAACTTTGCGACCTGATATTAAAGACTGTCGGGTTTATTAATCTGTGCTGTCGGGGCCAAAATTATGATGTAATTATTGGTAGCAAATACAATGGTATTCAATCAATTATTAACGCAGTAAATCCTCCAGCTACTTTCGTTGCTTGTGTAGCGCATTATCTACAACTTTTTTAAGTATATTTAGTAAGAGGTAGTGCCACACTGCATGCGTGCATGTGACCGGGGAGGTACCTCTAGCTTACACAAGACCGGCGTAAAGTGACAGCTGTGCTGTCGCGTTTCGTGCGGTGTGTAAGTAGCCGGTGGCCCATGGAGGTGGGAGAAGAAAGGAGGGCAGGACATCTGTATAGCCTCTATGGGGATGCCTTTGGGTGTCGGTAGCCATGACTGCTCGATTGCCGGAAAAGTATGGATGTCGTCAGATGGTCGCTGGCGCGCTCGTTGTGGGAGTGGGCGCGCTCGGGGCACGGGCGAGCGCTGCTAGCGGACGCGTGGCGCGGCGCGGCGCTGGGAGGGGCGTCGGTGCTGGGCACGGCGCGCGCGCTGCACGTGGCGGACGCGGCGCTGCAGATGGGCGCGCGGCGGGGCGGCAGCTGCGCGCTCGCGGCCAACCTCTTCTCCTCGGTGCTTATTGGAATCATTGGTACGTATGTAAGTTGCGAGGTGCTAGTGTTCTTGTTCGGTGACGACCGAGGCCAGGATCCTCCCCATGAGCCACAACAGTCCGACGCCATCTCTACCGCCGCGCGCGAACTGCCGCCAGAGCCGGCAGCTGAGTAAAGGTGCAAGGGTCAAAATGCATCTTATTTAGTACTATTGTTCAACTTAAAAATATGATATATATTATATTAACTCGTTACAATATTATACATCGTATAATAAAATGTTCTGTACCCCTGCATTCCGCGGAGCCAGAGCGGAGGCAGCGCCTTACTATGTTACACTCTGGCCTTATCAATGGCGACACCAACGGATGGTGGTCGTTGACCCCTAGGTGCTCCCATGAGCTTGTCACGTTACAACCGGCTGAGTCTTAGTAGGTGATTTACAGAAATGTTATATATTTTTTGATATGTCGATATTTATCAATGTTATGATTACAATTGTTAATTAGCCAATACTTGATTATATTATCAAACTACGATTTTCAGTAATTATATATTCGTACGTATATGTATACATGTTTAAAAAGAACAACAGGGTTTTTACGTTTTGTTACATACTGTATACCTGTTTATGCTGCATATATATAAAACTCAAACGTGACATAGCCATCTATCAACGCACAGCCCAAACCACTGGACGGATCAAGCTGAAATTTGGCATTCAGGTAGATGTTACGACGTAGGCATCCGCTAAGAAAGGAATTTTAGAAATTCAACCCCTAAGGGGGTGAAATAGGGTGTTGAAGTTTATATGGATTTTGCGGTTAAAACCGCGGGGCACAGCTAGGGTTGCATATTCTGCTCGTTTTCATGCATATTGAATGCATTCATTATTTTTTTTTATATACCGTCTAACGGGCTTTTCATGTCGGATATAATCTGGTACCCAGTTATTACTTGTCTCTTTCCATGACGCCTTAAAAGAAGCATTTGGCTAAATTTGACGTGAACTCTGAGCATACCTTGGGTCGGCTAGGTGAAGACATGTGGGAAACGGCAATTTGCACAAAAACATTTTAGATGTATGAGAACAGCGATCGGCAACCCGCGTGCGGTCCGTACGTTGGGCCCGTGTAAACCAATTGTAATTAGGTATAGTGGTGTGGCCCACCTTGTTTTGCCGCCTCGTGCTTGCCAAAAGGTTACCGACCGCTGTATTAGAACAATGAACAGCGGGGTATTTGTACAGGCGCTCTGAACGGTCTGCTGACGACGTGGATGCTGCTGAAGATCCAGGAGCACCAGGCGTCATGGCGCACGTGGCGCGAGTCCATGCTGCACGTGCGGGTGGCGCTCGACGAGGCCACGCCCCCGCCGCGCTCCTCCCCCGAGCCCACCGCCGACACCACGCCCTGCGACTCGTTCATCACCGTGTGCGAGGCGCGCGACACCACCGACCGCGCCACCAACATCGCCGACCCCTTCATGGTCTCCCTGCCTTACAACCTGCCCGAGCGCTGAGACCAGCTGGAGACTCGTTACTGTCCAGACTAGGTGTTCTAGTTCTGGAGGCAACAGCGGCGCCCGGGTCTCGACACGCCGACCGCTCGCGAGTGGGAGACGCCTCTGGACACGACACATGTAGCTCTACACGCGTAATCTGGACAGGCTCTCAATTTGTTTCCTATAGTTATACGATTTATATGGAAATAAAACAACACACATGTTAATAATTATTTTATTTCTATTCATATAAATTAATACTTTAAATAGTCAATTTTTAAAATAATAAGATTATTTTCAAGCATAAGTCAATTGGAAGATGTGTTAATAAGGCCTGGTGTTCACTAGGACATGTGAGTCGCTCGACGTGTGTCGCGATTTCCGCAGACGTGTCGCACGTAAATGTCTTCGTCTCGCGACATGTCCCACGGAACACCGGCGTAAGTCGTCGACTGTACAGCGTACACAGCGTTGGATGCGACTTGCTTATGTAGAAGAATAAGTGGAGGCGATCCCGGCTGTTAGAAGATACATGGACTACAGCTACGAGCTAGGTCCCTAGCTCGGGTTAGTAAACTTACGCTAAATATAAATCACATACATTTGAGATTACAATAAATAGGAGGCGAGACACGGAGACGAGTCGGGCGGACTCCGATAACGATACGTAAAATTTAAAACAAACAACATACGCTCTTTGGACACAATTCTAAACGATTCACGTTCGACTACCGCCGCAGCCGGCAGGCCTCCAGCCGCCGAATAGAAACAATTGTGCAATGACCAATGCTGAGAGTGGTTACAAACATTTCTATTTGCAATATAAAACTTATATAAATAAAATATTATTAATAAGTAACAATACAATAAATATTAATAAAACAATCCCAAAGGGAGGTTGAATATGTGCGAGCGAGCCGCATTACCCTCGGGAGAGAGACAGGTAGAGGTCAACACACGAAAGTGTTTCTGCTCGGCGACCGGACTTGGACATATGGACTGACTATCTGCTGGCTACACATAGTAACGGCCGGCGGCTGCGTCCACTAGCCAGGACACGGTGAGACACGACTGTAGCGTGTGCTGCTAGTGGCCGCGGCGCACCACTGCTGGCCGGTCACTTCTCGTCCTTGAACCGCCGGTAGATGGACTGCACGTAGGTGAACACGCACTTCCAGTCCGGCTTGCGCATGACCACCATGTCCTCAACGTCCAGCAGCGGGTAGATGCCCGCCTTCTCACTGGAAACGAACATTATTATCTCTATCATTTTTATAGTAGGTATAAGGGAAACGATCAATCTGAGTATTTTTCATGACTACCGATGTCTATAGAGATCCGCATAAATGTTATTCAGATACTTTGCCCTTCTTCCTCCTCTCTCCTACCACCGGGCCACCGGCTACTTACACGAAATGCGTCAGCAAGGCTGTCACTTTATGTCGGTATCGTGTAATAAAAATGAATAGTAAATTAATAGTATGAATAGTAAAGTTGAAAAAAATACAGAAAAGAAGAATCAGTTATTTGCTTCAATACATCGCCGATCAAAGGGATTTGTATTGGAATTCGTTTACTTTGTGAAAACGACCTGATGCGTGAATGATCTTGTAGATTCGGTCCGTTTGTTTATCTTTCATTTGGCATTTCATTCAGCACCCTTGCTTCATTTATTTTTAGACATTTCATTCCGAGTAAACGTAAAAGTCAAATGAAAGTCTGATATCCAACTTACACTCAAAACTCGAAAACTATTATCTACGTTAAGATAGAGTGTGCTGTGTCATAACGTCGATAAGTAATGGCACTGCATAGCTGTTACTTAACATCGGTATCACATGGTGACATCGGTAGCAAAATTCGCTTACCGGTTGTGCTAATGCAGAGTACTACCTCAATTATAATTATACAAATTGAGCAGATTAAATAACGGGTTTTATTACGGTAGACTAACTTTACCTATTGTATAATCATAAGGTTAACAATAAAAAGCAGCTTACTCGGCAATTTTGAAGGCGAGCGTAAAGTTGTGTCGGCGCTTGTCGGGCGTGAGTGCAGAGTAGTCAAACGCGTCGGGCAGGAAGTGGTGTATGAGCGCACAGAACGCCAGCCCGTCCGCCCAGCTCGTTGAGAAGTTCTCGAGCTTCACATTCTAGAACCACCATACATATCGCATTTATTTTTTTATTATAGAAATAAGATCGAGGCTTTTGCTGGAAAGATACCATTAATTTTGATTTACAGCTCTCTTCGTCTCTGTAAGACATGACATTCAGGTCTTCCTCTTCGCCACATCTTCAAAAATAAGATTTTTTATCCGACGATAATCTTAAAAATGTCATGTCTTATCAGATAGTCAATAATATCTCAGTTATTTAATAAGCCATTATTCCGCTTGTTCACCATAAAACCAATTGAAATCCACACCGAATAATCAATTTTGGTATAAATTTTGCTTGTTTCCTATAACCGAGTGTTCCAATTTCAAATCTAAATGTAATATAAATAAAAGTGTGTTTGTTGTAAAACTTGTATAATTTATTTGTGCAAAATCGTTGTCGCCACAATTTTGAATTGTAGTTTTCACCTGAAATAGTCCTGATAATACGTGTTGATCAATAGGCAATTTTACTCGTATTTTTTAAGGAATAAAAAAAGAGAATGTCCATTATGTCATAATTGTTTGGATTCAGATGTTGTTAATATATTTAAAAATCTAAAACACACGTTCATGCTTCATCCGTCGTAAGTCATGTATTAATTCGATGAATTCGTTAGTTTTTATCAGCTTATCTTGTGTCTATTACATAAAAACCTATATTATTATCGTCAAAACAAACCATAATATATGAAAATTAAACTTGATGTAATGTTTAGGACAATTTATAAGTTAGGTGTAAACTTGTAACCAAAGTAATAAATTTTGGTCATACAATGATAATGTAAATATAAATATATAATAGTAATGATAGCATATATACAAAGAGTAGCAGCCACAGAAGCATCAAGCGTAAAGTGTATGAGTGGCTCGGGCAGTGATGTGAGTCACGTGTTAAGTAGGTGCGTGTGCTCAACGTTTTTTTCACATGCTAAAAACATCGCGATTTAGTATGAAGCCTCCGCTACCCTCAAATGTACAATTTTTCAAGGTTAATTCTAAAATTCTGAAAAAATCATTGTGGATCTACATTATGCGTATACTCAACGCATCATTCCGATCTCAAATAGACGTTACTAATTCAATTTAACATAAGTAGTAGAATTATTTTAGAAGTGATTATTGAACGGATATTTTATAACTAATATAGTAATATATTCTCAAAATGTCTATAATTAAATAAAGTGAGCTGATCTATTTGGTGTATATTGACGATATTACTATTTTCATTGCTACATGTTAAAGCGAGGGGTAGCGGAGGGGTGGAGTGTACCTCATATTCCCGGGTCTTGTCGCGACACCACAGCAACAAGCGCTCTTTAATAGTGGAGGCGCTGGCTTGCAGGGCGGGGTCCGTGAACTTGAAGTAAGGCTGCGACGGAGAGCCCGGGCTCTGCGGAGTCTTGGGCGAGCTACAAGCGGAGCCCCGTGTTAGTCTCCACTCGTTTTTCTCGATATCTACTTGTTAGTGTTACGCCGCGATATTACTGTGCGATATCACAATCGAGTGCCTTATTATTGGGTGTGCTTGCTGTTATGATCGGTGGACTCGGACTTGTTATATACAGAAATATTAATAACTTTTATCTAATTATACGAATTGTGTAATGAAGTCGATAATATTCTAAAATACTTTATGAAACATTAAGAACATACGGAGGTTAAAAATAGGCAACCATATATATTTTCCATTAACTCACATAGTTTAATGTTAGTTACAAAATAATTTTAAAAATGGGAACGTCCACAAAATTGGATTTTGGAATCGGATATGAGTATCGCTAGTGGATGATGAATGAAAAGAAACAGGAATAATAAGCTTTCAAAATCTTTGTTTCTCCGTACGTTCTTTAAGCTGGCAATGATTCGTATAATGAAGCGACGATAATATATGTTATATGTCATATATTTTACCTATTATGTGTCCACAGATATAGCTGTCGAAATAAATAGAAATATTCGTATAATATAAGCAGAAATATAATGATATTCGCTAAGTTTTTGGTTTAATAATACGTAAAACCAGCTTATCATAAAAATACATATTTTCTAAATAAATAAGATTTTTAAGCGCTCAATTTTCTATTCAAGGCATTATGAATAAGAAGTTCTCATATTCCTAGTTCTTAATATTACCATGAAATATAATGTAATTAAATACCGGTTCGATGTCTATACTTTAAGCCAGTATAAAATATGGAGCTATTCTTTATCCAGGTGTACTTACCTAGGACTATTGGTGGAGTTTTGTTTCTCGAGCTGACGGAATTTCGCGAAAGGCGAAACGGGCTTAGGTGCAGGCCGGGTCATACTCTCGATAACTGGTGGGAAGAAATAATTACATTACAAAAACAAATCACATACCCAACAGGTCCATCAATATAATTAATTTGTAGAACTATTCGTTGTATTTTAGTTTATATATTTTTGCTTCATAAATTTAGATACCTAGATTAGGTAGTACTAGATACCTAGATTCATCGTTTTTTATGCTGAGAAAATTAAAAAGCATGATGACCTTAGAGTGTTATAGTACTTCTATATTAATAGCTCAGAGATAAAAACGACGTTTTGAATGTGTTGACAAAATTGAATTTTTGGAATTTATGGTATATCTCAGCCTCAGTGAAATGAATTCGTATAAGTATTTTTTCATATTTACTACACTTTACTATAACAGTACATCTATGTTAAAATTAAGTTTACCTTTTGAATTTTTGACAGTGGTACTACTGCTAACGGTTTTTTCGGATGAGTTCCTCCTAACGCTCGATGTCACAGTAGTTACTTCCTCTTCTTCTGTAAAACAAATGTTGTTTGAGTACAAGAGACTCATCGTTCCATCGAGAGGTGGTATTAAATCTTAACACTGGCAAACAACAAGACAAATAGTACAAATATACTTAAAAGCTATTAGTCAAAATAACACAGTTACGGGAATCGGTGAAATGAACACGTTTGTTACTATATACATAGACGTGAGGGTGACTCGCGAGGGGTGGGGGGCGAGGGGCTGGGGGGCATGCGGCGCGACACAAGCACAGGCGGCCCACACACACACGACTCACGCGCGTCTCGCTCTCCGCTCTAACTAGTGGAATGTGCGCTACGCGAGCGCCGACACGAGGTCCTCGAACGCGTCATCTGCGTTGCTCTCGTCGAGGAACTGCAGCTCGGACACCGTCGGCATCGTGCGGCTGCGGCCCAGCATGAAGCCTTGCGCCTGCGTGCGAACGCGACGCGACATCGTCTGCGGAGATGTCGCCTTGGCGTGACCTGAAGTATTCTGGGGCACTTGGCCCGAAAAATACGCTTCTACTGTTCTCTTCTTTTCAGTTACTTCATTTTTGGCTATTCCTCCCTCGAATAACTTTGGTACTGTTAGCAAATTCATTGATTTCGTTCTGGTGACTACTTTACGAGGTGGTGAGGGCTTGGGACCGATATCGTTAAACCTGTGCCAAGAACCTGAACGAGCGAGCGCGGAACCTGGGCTAGAGTCACGGCTGTGGGGAGACTCGCTCGGAGAGAAAATAGATTCACGGGATGCGACCAGACCGGGACTTCTCGGGGCGCCTGGAGATCGAGGTATGCCATCGTGCTCGTAAAGGTGGGTCGGGCGAGGTGACGAGGACACGTGCTGGGGTGAGAGACTGGGGCGGATGTGAGGTGACGCTCCCAGCCGTACCTGGTTCCGCACCGAATCTCGTTTCTTCTTCTCCAGTTGGGACATGACGTCGTGCTTTGGAGATGAAAACTTGTCCAGGACGCCACGTAGACTGTCGGCAGCGTCCCGTGTCCGGACACCGGCCGTTATAGTCGCAGCAGCACGAGTGGGGCCTTTCATCACTCGAGTCACTACGCTCCCGTGCTCAGTGGCCGTATCGTCTTCGATGCCGTTTGTTATAGTTCCGCCATTCTGATAATGATTAGGAACCTTAATCTGTGAAGGGCTAGCGGATGCCACTCGCAATGTTGGCGACTTCACATATTCATGATTATTGGTTTCACTCATAACGACGTCAGGTAGGTAATCTACTTTATGCGCCTTAGCCTTCTCTATATCTGGCGTCTGTTGAAGCGGCACGAAAGTGGAAGTTACGTCTTGTGGAGTGTAGTCCACTATGGTGTACGTATGCCCCGGCGGAGCCGGAGGCTTATGCAGGGGAATTTCGTGCCGCTCACTTGAACCATCGCGCCGGTGCTTTTCACGAATTTGTTTCTCGTAAAATTCTATCTGAAGCTGTCGAGCGTCTATTTTGGGAGTAGTTGGTTCAGGAGGGACATACGTTTTTGTCTCGTCTAATTTCATAACAAGTTCAGGCGCAGCTAGTTGATTTAAACTAGGAATAGCTTTAATTGGATAATTTGGTTCATTCGAGCGCACGTGAGTCGGCGGGATAGTCGGTTGGTAATTGTTTATTGGTTGCATTGGTTGATATACTTTAGGAATGGGCCTCATGTGGGAATCGTCGCGGTCAAATTTGGCGGCCTGCACTCCATACTTTCTACTATGATCGAATTCCGGTTTCCAGTGAGGAGCTGAGTGTAGAGTTCCATTAGTTGTTGGCATATTAGGAACGTACGGTTTCAAAATTGGTGGTAATGGAGGATGGCCGGCGGATGGAGATACCGGTACATTCGAAGATGGGGGACTCCACACGTTGGGAGTGCTAGTTGGTGACATAACTTTCTTGAGGGGTTTAAATGCTGACATAGGAGCATGGGAGAACTGATTAACGGGGATAGGTTTGGCGACAAACGGTTTAACTGCTATTGGTTTATTTGTAGATTGCAGAGGTGGACTAGGTAGTGGTACTTGTGGTACTGTTGGTACGGTATGTTTTATTTGCGGCCGTATCGTGTTTCGGTTAGCCACCCAGGGCGGTTTTATTATTTCAGGTGTGACATCATTTGAAGATCTCCTGGAGCGATTTGTCTCATCTGTCGTTTGCCAAAATCGTTTTGCGGATGATGATGAACTAGAGGATCTGCCGTTCTCTTCAGGGTCACGTGTTTCAAATGTATTTTTTATGTTACCAAAACGATTACTCCAATTATTTGGACCAACAGTATTATTCCTTTCCATGTTTTCATTCTTTTGCATGAATGCCAAAAACTTTTTATCATTTTCAGTTTGCGGCTGAAAGGTAGGTATTTTCGGAGTGTTACCACTGTTTTCATCGTCTGTGTCAGTATCAATACGATAGCCGTTGTACGGTCGTCCGATATCTATAGTGTTCGCACGTTTAATTTTATTGCGCTTGTTATTCATAAACCTATTGGAAGGTTTAGAGAAGTCATCTTCTATTTGTGGGGCTGCAAAATTGTATGTTGGTGGCGGTGGCCTATAAAATGATGAACGTCTTTGTTCATCCTCTGGTTTTTGTTTGATCACTACGGTAGGCCTCGTTAATCGGCGCATCGTAACGGGGGCTTCTTTTTCTACTTTGTTATCGAATTTATGGGCAATGGCAGCAATGCCCTTTCTAGAATCTGAGTGCCAACGTTCTGCGGCACTCTTAGGAGTTTCATTCTGTATCGCATCGGCTATAGAATGTCTATAAAAATCAGGTTTACGCGCAGTGGCCACCACTCGCCGTTCCACTACACATGCGTCTCTGTTTATTTTGGGAGTAGCCTCGTAGGTCACGTTGTGTGGCACAGGTCGCGGTTTCTCTTGGACCTCAACGGCGTCGTGATAGCTAATTTGTTCATCGACACTTTGTTTTCTTTCCGGGGTCGGTGGCTCATCGGTACTCGGTGCCGTCGATGTGTATGATGACGTGGCGGGAGTGGTGGGCGTTTGGTTCGACTTTATAGGTTCAGGTAGAAGTTGATCTCGGTCCACCATGCGGCGCGCTTCCTCGAGTTCCTCTCGGGTGACTCCGACCGTATGTCGCGTGGTTCGGCTTCTACGTCTGGGTTTGCGTTTGCAGCCGTCGAGCCTGTCTGCTGCGTCGAGAGCGTCCTCGAGCCTGTCGACGAGCGCCAACAGGGCTCGGGCCTGGGGATGGTCGGCGGGCGGCGCCAGCGCCAGCCGCAGCCGCTGCAGCGAGCGCCTCACGTCAGCCACCACGTCGTGCGAGGCGGCCCCCAGCCCGGCCAGCAGCCGCTGTCCGTCGCCCTGCAGTAAACCCTGCAGCAGAGGCAGCAGAAGGGACTCACCGCGCTCTCCGGTCTGCTCCTCGGATTCGACCGACTCTCCGGCTGCCGCCAACGCTTCTGTGACCGCGCTCGCGCAAGCTGAAACATTATGGTAGCTTATTAGATGTGACGGTTTTAAAATTGTTTGTATTTACTAAACAGATTGCGAACAGAGGAATATCAGTTAAGTTATTGTAAGTTATTTAAGTAGATCAAAATATGTATATCCTAAATATGTATGAATGCATTTAATTCATTTAAATATAACCGACCAACTTAGTTTGTAGGTTTATATCGGCTGAGAACATAATTGGCACTTACCTTCTTGCTCAGCCATGACAGTGCGTATGCGCGCGCGCAACAAGCGACGTTGCTCGTAGTCAGTACACTCGTCCAACTGAAAGTACACACCAGGAAATTAGTCGTAAGTCTCATCAATGTTATTTGCGTGACACTTAGAGGCCCATTTTTATAAGATGTTTTGAACTGATTAAGTTCGTTTGTTCCATACTAAGCGCCGTAAGAACTTGTAACACGGGCACCACTAAATCTTTGTTGTAAATATACAAGTTATACACATGTAAACATGCATGACCCGTCGCGGGTTGGCGTAAAATGCATACGTACTGTATACTCGTTACTTTGCCGTCGAAATTCTAAGTCAATCGACCGTTGACGGGAAAAATTAATACCGGCGCGAATAGTGGGTTCCACTTCATATGTTCTTTATATCAATCTTGAATTATTTGTTATTGATTATCGACTTCGCGTCCTGGCTGGCACTGTAATTTTTTTTACACTTATGAAAAATATAAATGATTGCATTTCTGAAATCAATATGAATCCGATGCAGACCAGACGCAAGGCTCTGCTAACTCTTAATCACTTACTTATTTGTATATTATATTATTTGTCACTAAACCATTTTCAAAAGTAATTTAATAACACAACGCAACAGGCAGAGCTTTTAATGCACTTTCATAAAAGCTCTATACAAGTGAAAGCCCGGAGCTTCGCTCGAGCGCCGCCGGCCGTCCGCCTGACCGCTGTCTGTCACTTCCGCTCCGGTGACAAGTTTTCGCTGACTCAGCACCGTGTTTGCACAATGCGACTGGTGACTTTGCTCTATCATAATTAGTAGAGCGTGAACTTACAATTGACATGGAAAAAAGAGTATTTGTTTTTAATAGTATACGACTATAGACCTTTTATATTACACTACCGGTGACGTGCGCGGACGTGTCGTCTAAACCGTCTGCAATGCAGCCATGGCAGTACCTATTTCTAATTATAATTTTATTTCATTATTCATTTAAATTTTATAATATACTAGCTTCCACCTGCAGCTTCGCCTGCGTGGATTTCAGACTTCAAAATGGAATTATTATACATATAAATCTTCGTCTTGAAACACTTTATCTATTAACAAATACCTGTTGCGTAATTTTTAAGATCTAAGCATACAGCCACACAGACGCCGGAAAGCGACTTCGTTTTATACTATGTAAGTATGTAGTGATTATATGTAGAGTTATAATGGTATATAATTAGAAGTCCTTTACAATCTAATTAAATTAGAGAGTTGTAATGTTAAGAAGATAGAAGTCATGTAGCACTGCAATAATTTTTATTAGATTGATAGAGAATAGATTAAATTATTAAGATTTCCTACATTATTGAATAACGTAAAGGCTCGAGTTAAATAAATGCATGTAAAGTGTAATGTGTATGTATTATTGTGTAATGTATGTTGTTACATAACCGGTATTACATACATAAGTGGTCATACAGTTCCAGCCAGTGAGCAGTTTCTCCGAGCACGAAAGTCGCCGGGCTCTCTTTGATTGCGTCGTCGTAAAAACTTAATGGGCGACAATTTGTACAGACGAGTTTCTATTTGTCCTCGCCTGTCCGCGTACTCGTGTCGCAATGACGTATTCTTCAACTATAAGTAGACTTGACTTATGAAAGTCACTGGTTATTATATGTGTAACTATAGGTATCACAATTTTAGATGACCAAGACCAGTCCTGGAAAACCCTTCATCAATCAATCATTAATTTGTTACCAGATTGTTACCCGTACCCGTTTGTGCCCCGATACGCATGCATGCAAATGCCTGTTGTTACTCTCTTGTAATAGACTGAGCATATTCAATAGGATATGCAGGGTTAAATTTTGGTTTATAATAAGGTAGTAAACATTAATTCCAAGGGTGTGTTTTAAATTTTATTATCTAATTGTAATATTTTGTTAAATAAAAATCGATTTGAAATGGTCCTTAAAAATACATCGATCGTTGTTCGCACACGAAGTATATCAAACTCAAGCCCCCTAAAGCCGGCCGGCAACGATCAAAAGACATATCATACAGAGTTCATTGCCACTCCTGCCGAACGGTTGAATAGTGCGCGCCGAGTTAGTTGTCTACACGATAATATTTTTAGTGTAGGACAAAATAAATATTTATTAATCTCTTTTTTTGTCTCATAAATCGAATGTATTATCGACTCTGAACCAAATCTGAAAATTTGGCCGGTGACCAAAAATTAAGCCTGTATATTAATGGATGCCCCTGCAACAGTGGGAGCGAGTGGTGGGTCAAACGGCAAACCTGTTAGAAAGAAACCTCCTGAGCAAATTTCGGCTACGCTAGACGTTCCTATACCCCCTTATTAATAAACATAGAATAAATTTATTCAAGCATTAACCTAGTAGTAAACTGACATCTGTCAAATACCATACTTTTTATGTGTTTTTTATTAAGGAACTTGACAGATGTCAGTTTATTACTAGGTTATTACTTGGATAAAGTTATTCTATGTTTATTAATAAGGGGGTTAAAGTCTAGCCTATAGAGAACATATTACACACACAAGTGTGTGCGCTGACATAACCTAGGACCAGTTTCCCTCCCACCTTGGGGCTGTAACTCCGCCAACATCCGGACTCCCGATTGTTATTAGAATTTTAAAAAGCCAAATATCTTTTCTAGTTCGGTCGATCTGACTCTAAATAACACTCAGGATCTGCAGTTGTAGCAATATACACTAGACCACGAGATAGTAAAAAAACCTACTATACCTACTGTTGCTACTTCCAATCGTCCGCATGCGCGCATGATATGAAAATGTGTATGATAATAAATGTTGATCTGCTAAAAGTTACGAGATTCAACAACAGATTTACAAAACATTTGTGTTTCAAGGGCGTCCCTACATCAGTTTGAGGAGTGGTGCACGTTGGCAGGGTTTCAACTTAACTTACACAATATTTAGCATTTTATTTTTGAACTGGACAGTTCGCCGGGTACCTACATCGGATTTGCCACTGCAATTGCATATTTTCACGAAGCATTGTCTGTGTTACAACTGCTCAGCAAAGAATATACTGGCAAATTATTTGTAGAATATTAGGTATAACCAATTTGATATTTTACACATTGTTTTTCATAAGTTTTCCGACGGTAAAGTATTTGGTAACTGGAGAATGCGTCTCTATGTAGAGGCTAGAAACTACTTATTTAATTATTTATTAAAGTTAAAATTAATTAAATTGATATTCAATTTAATTAATTTTTTTGATGAATTTGTAATTCTCCGATTGAAGTTGACGTTCCTCAATCACGAGGGAGGTCGTGGATTTAAGAAAGCTGCGACAACTCACACGCCGCTGTAAAGTCACAGTCATGGTGTCAATGCGGCGGCGTTGCCCATTGGCCCATGGAGGGGGAAGGAGCTCAAACCATATGACAGTAGGGTGCGTATAACCGAGATGTTGATAGGGCGTGAGATGGCGGAGGGGCCTGCTCGTTTGCCTATACTATTGTATATAAGATGCTGGTACTCACCAGCTGCGAGAGCACTCGCTCGTCCCAGCACTGCTCGATGTCCAGCTCCTGCACGCGGCGACTGCTGTTCACCTGCCCGCCACTGCTCTTCACCGTCTCCTGCAACAGGACCGAAGGTTACTTTGGGAACTGATATTTCATTATCGATTGATGATTGATAAATAATACTGATGAATTGCGCGCTAGTGACTGGCGCCTGGCAGTAGGTATCTCTAATGTGCAGTCGGATTTCTTTTTGCTATCCACTCATGTCGTGACCTATCGATGCCAATAAATGGAGTTACTAGTCATTTTTACTGAGAATATAATTAAACATATTGACGTGAAAATACGTTTCATATATTCACGTATGTTTTGCGTAATACTGGGCCGGAAATTGTGAAAATACTTTCAACATAAATATAGAATTCATAGCGATTCATGTCTGTAACTTTTAGTAGATTGTCTTCGTTATTATTATTTATTACTTGTGCCTCGGTTTCTCTCGCATAAAATCTATTCCGAGAGAAGTATTCATTTGTTTCGGGATAATAAATTAAGTTATTGCAGAATTATCATCCATACATGTCCCATATTTTAAGCAAATCCATTCTTAGTTGTTTTTGCGTGAATAAAAATAAAATAATTATATTATAATTAAAACGTACGTAGTCCACAGTCCTACAAAGTCCACAGATATTATTTATTATTTCAATTGCAAAAATTGTTATCACCAACCAAAGCTTTTATCGGCTTTTTACTAGAGCTTGGATAATAAAAATACGAGGATTAGGATGACTATCTTACAATTTCAGACTTATAATGAAAAATAATAAGCGCGTACGTTTGCGTATCTGTGAACTGGGTGAGAAACAGATAGTACACAATACCGCGCACTTTTAATCCCTCCTTTGCGTTACTCCGTACAGTTATAAGCGTTGTATTTTAGCGGACAAAAAGGCCGCGAACAAAAATCCCTCGTCTGCGCAGGCCTTAAGAGTTGGCAATAAACATTATGTAAGGAACAATGTCAGTGGGTATCGAGTTGGAGTCCGGCGTGGGCGCCCGGCCTTGACTGAGGTTCACACTGCCTACACAGCACACAGCACATGTAGAGTAGCGGTCACGTCTTCTGGTCGTATTTCATGCGTTTAATTCAGTATCTGATATTACAGCGATGATGGAGATTATGAAAATAGCGCGGGAATTTTACCTCTAATGTTTTATATCTACGGGGCTTTAATAGGATTTGGTCCACCATGTCTCAGCTGCTATTGTATTTACTGTCTAGAATACTGTCTGTAGCATGTTGTAGTAGATTTCACTCGAAAGCTCACATTGACTGGTTGGTTTACTTTTTAAATATTATGTAAGCATTTACTTTTTACTAAAATATGAATTATCATAATCTTCATAACATTGTGTAACAAAATTATTACCTTTATAGGTGATATATTTGTTATGGTATTGGCAGCGTTAATTAAATAGATAAGCTTAAATAAAAAAAGAAATTACGAAGAAGTAAAACTAATGACCAAATGTGAATGAAATTGGAGACGTTCATAGATTACTACGAAAAAAAATAATTCAATAGATTTTAAGCGAGTAACACCGCGGAACGCAGTTCGTAAATCAATTTCCTCTGTGAAATGTTCGTCAACTTATAAGTTTTACAACCGTAGATTTAGAATGGACGTAATGGGAACAATTCTAAATCTATGGTTACAACCGTCCCGCGATGTTAATTACGTCGGCGACGCGGGCGTTTATGTCTTACTCCGGGTTCAGAGTATACTCGAGCGCAAGTCCGAGATTCCCATTCGGGAGAGTCATGAATCGTCATATGCGGCGACATATTTGTTACATTATATAATTCTACGAACTACGAACTTCAGCGAGAACCTCTATTACTGCCTCCAGGGTCTAGTTATGCTTCTATGTATATGTGAAAAGGAATGTTTTTCAAATATAATTTTCAAAGCTACCCCTGGTTCAACCCTAGCCCTGGCCTGAGAAGGATCAGCGAAGCAATATCGTGCTTCTTTAATTTAGTTTGGATTTGCGAAAACTAAGTTTGAACTAGAATCGGTGATCATCGTTCCTAGTTCTGTCAATCATACTTGGGTCCTAACTCCTACTTAATTAGGAGTTATAGAACAATAGTTACTACTAACTTTAGTTAGTACTTATTAGTAAATATTTTTCTATAGTTTATGGAGGTAAACTTCTGTTACGTTATAGACAACGTCCTCATATATTGTGGTTATTTTACGGGTTTTAACACGATAAGACTAATTAAAGGTACTAGTTAAAACATATACCTTTGCTCGACGTTGTTAAAACCCGTAAATAACCACAATATGTGTAACAATCGCGAAAGTCTCAAACAAGTATTAACGTCCTCATAGTATGAAAATGTGTTTCCTTCTTCTTCCCTATAATGGGCCACCGGAAACTCGCAAACCGCACAAAACGCGACAGCGTTTGTGGTTTATATAGTCCACCTGCAATTCTGCATGGCGTGACTCTTACTAAAATGAACTAGTAGTTATACCAGTAGCAGTTGCCAACGTATATTTTGACGACATTCCTAGAATTGTAGCGCATACAATAGAGCCGGAAAACCAGGAGAGCAGGTAGCGCATAAGATCAGTGGGCCGCATAGTTGGCAGGTCGCGCCGCAGCCGCAAATAGAACAAGGCGCCGGCCACCAGGGGACATGGGAAGTGGAGGGAAATACCTGGATAATAGTAGCTCCGCCTAAAGCCATTCGATAAACAATCAAGCTGAATTTGTCAATTGATTAGCGCCAAACATGAAACAAACTAGACTTAAGTTTGAGAATGATTTTGATCATTTGTATAACGCGTTACAAAAACGTTTCTTGATATAACTCATTTCTCTAATTGATGACCGAGTGCTACCTTTTGTATCTTGTAAAACATCACGTGTAGATGACTTGACACATTTCTCTAAACGCTAGATGACTATGGATTCTCCACTTTCTTTTAGTACACAGTAGAAAACCGACTGATCGAACACTTTAATTATGATGAGTCCTCACCCGTTCAGTGTATTAATGTCTTTCTTTTAATAAAATGCGATACAATGATTTGAGTGATGAGTCTCGTTTGAGTGGTGACGGCTCGTAATTGGTGCGCTAATCGGACGCACTGACAGACGCGGCGACTGCGGCACTTCCCTTCAGACGCCGTCTGTCAGCGCTGGTGCTAGGCGCTTAAATATCTTCATCAAGCATTCTATGTCTTGACAATTTAATATTTCACTTGGCAGAGAGAACTATGGACAATTCTTTTTTTTTTTTTAATTCTTGCGTACTATAATAATTAAACCTGTGGGTACCACAAGGTACTCTTCTGTGCTAAATGACTTTGCGAATCTTACAACTCGAAAATGAGAAAAACAGAAGTAGCGAAACACTCACCTCAATAAAATGACAGAGATTTACCCGGGAATGTAAATTCCAAATTCGAATTTCTATTTCGAATAAATGGCTGCTCGTTTCTTTTTTAAACTCAAGTCCCGAATATGCAATAAAACCGAATGTATAAGGCCCAGTGTAACTGCCAATTATTTTAACGACAATTGTTTTTAAACGGTAAGTGGGCAAGTGTTTTACACTCATGCGCTTCTCGGAATTCCGTCTCTCTCCGAGTGCTCTCTCTATAATTATACTTTATTTTCTTGTCAATATACACAAAAACCTACGTACACGCATAGACCAGTTACGAAGGGTATGAAAAATAAGACAGTGCAAATAGTTATTCAATTGCAATGGAAGCAATAAGAAACTACTCAACAGTGATTTGATAACAACTGCAAAACAAAGCAACTGTATAATAAATATCATCTGATTCTTTTATTGTCAAATAAATGAGTCATATCTGGCATTTGGCACGCTCAGGCTGGTCCAGTTTAATGACGAGGAAGCGGTTAGGTCTCAGGTGAGCCGCACAAAGGGTAGTCGTTGACCTGTTTGGCCAACTTCCAGATGGGTTAGCAGATCTTAATCAGATAATCAAGATCCGATCTAATTTAACCACGAAACCATTGTTGAATATGATACTCGATTATTGCAGAGTTAGCTTAAATTGGAATCAGAAAAGACAACATCGTCAAATGCGACTTTATACTGTGACCAAGAAGTTGTATTTTCTCTGGATTGCCTTCCATAGATTTACGCTAGACTTCGAGTAAATTCTGAACAAGTCGAAGATTGCTTTTATGTAGAAAAAGTTTTCCAAACCAAAGTCACATGCACCACTATCGAGGAACAAGCTTGCGATATGCAATTCCAAAAATCCTTTACCGAAATCCACGATAGAAAAGACCGAATCAAAGAAACCGACCGAATACGCTGGAAGATAATTATAATTTACCTGAATGTCAAATATATATTTGTATATTAATGTATACCTACTTCATCAAAGGTATATTACACTATCTTGCGATGAGATGTATGACTTGGTCGTATAAACGCGACAAACATCTCAGACACGCCATGCACAAATGTGCCAAATTAGTATCAGATGACTGCAACAAATCATCGAGGTGTCTCCTGCCAACGTGATGAAGACGTGCTGGTGAATTTCGTGATTATTTCCTGAATGTAAATGCAAATATATTCAAATATACTTTGACGAGATGACGCTTGGAACCGCGCCGGTTGTACATACCACATGCTCCAAGTTCATCAAACAAGAACCTATTGTATGAACTTAATAGTAGAATCTGCTACATTCGATCTATCGAAGGACTTTGCAATCTAAAGGCGTACAATATTTTCGTACGTAACTATAGGTCTAAATCAAGTATGTATAACAAAGTTGCAAAACTTTGTTGAAACTCCTCATATTAGATAGACCCCATTCTACTGTTAGTATTGCATTTTATGTATGTGCGCGACGTCATTCCTAAGATTTGAATTTAGACTCTAATGTTTATGATTTCATAAAAATTAAATCTATTTCTATTCATTTGTAGGCAAGACAATATACGTAGTAACTACTTAATGGTGGACCGTGTAAAATCCACCCGAAGAGAAAATGTCATAAATTTTTGGAACATAAAAGATCCGTTGTCCGAATCCGTTGAGCAGCTTTTGCAAGTAAGAATGACAAACTTAGGCAAGAACTTTCGCATTTATTATATTTCTAGCTCAGATCAAATAAATATTTATTTGGTCGTTTTAGGATCATTATTCATTTTCAATAACAGAAACATATCCGCCATTCAGAAACCAAGCTTTGAACTAATGTCATAACTATCAAATAGCTTATTGAGACAGTCAAGAAATTGACAGGAAGCCGAATTAGCCCGCTCGAGCTGCCTGTGTAAATATGTGTGCGAGTGAGATTCACGACTGCGAACGGAAATAGGAATCAACATCTGTTACTAATACTGCAGTTTTCTATAAATAGTCCGACACCGACAATGCTATTTCTGCAGTAGCAAAAGTATCATTAGAAATTTAAACTTTTTCTTTTATTTGTAATACTAATTTCACTACTTACTTTTAAAATTTATTAACGTTTTCCAATATAGTAGAGTTTGTTGTTCAAAGTACGGACCCAAAGGCCAAAGAAAAATAAGGTTTAAGTTGTAAAGCATTGTCTTAGGTCGAGAGTTGGTTTAGCGAATGTCATGAAAGTCTTCTTGAAACTTGAACCATATTTCAGCAACTAATATCATAGACATTTTGACTTTTTAAATAAACAAAGATGCGACGGAAACTTCGCTACAAAGATACACGAGAGCGGCGTGTCTATAAGGAAGCGAGCGTTAGATAATAAAACAGACACCGCTTATAGAGATGAGAAATGGCGAACGAGGACGCAGCGAGTTGGTCCTGTGCCAGCCGCGGCGTACGCACTAGCGGCTGGCTATCGACCCCAGCCAAATTCGGCACCGCAGCCCAATACGGGTGCGACTTACTTTCTTGGAAGGGCAAGGTAGTTTTTTGATTCTGCGCAGTTCCAAGAGCTTGCACGAGACGGTGAAAAAATCATATGACGAGAAGTCACAACACATTCCTATTTATACCAAACAATTTCTTTGTCTCCATAATGAATGATGTTTTCGTGGAAATATCTCTTTTTCTGCTTAATGAGATTGTATTATAATTATAGGTAGACTTGGTTGTTAACAAGTATAGTAGTAGCATAACGTAAAGTCCGCAAGAGTGTAGACATATCTACTGTGATGTAGGGAAGGTAACAGTAAGAAGCTTTACATGTCTCAGTACAATGAGACGGACATGACAATAAAGAAACCAAGGTACCTGAAAGTTCGTATCGGTAGCACCAGTCTGAAATTTCTAATCAGATGATTGATGATTTTCTGCCAAATTGTGTTTATTCTAGACATATGCCTGCTCTCTTTTAAGAAAGTTTTGTAAATTTTAATCTAAGCATCAGAAAATTAGAACACAAGCGCTCTTTACTGTAATTAGTGTTGAGCTGTGAACTTCGTAAAACTATTGTCTATTTGGAAGCCGCTCGCTTCACGTGACCTAAAATCCGAGGATTCTCCGTCTCAGGAACGTTCTTGGAACATCGTGGGCCACTTTCAAAATTAACCCAAATATCTTTCCCATTATTACTTTTTAATGTCCAAACTTAGTATTTCGTAATCGGACACACTTGTAATTATCTCACTGGTGACGTCAGCAGATCTGTCACTTCTGGCTTGACAATTGGGGTTAATTGGAAAGTGGTCGTCGTGAACTTAGCTCTTGTGGATGATTTATTATAGCCTCTGCTTTTAACTTTTCTTACGATATATGGGGCTGGCTAGAAGTCAGATAAGGCAAATTGCCGCGGTGATCATCAACGTTATTTCCACCAGTCTCTGCGGAGGGGTTGTCCACTTTTTGGTATCCACCACTTTTGGTTTACTTCTCTATGCTGATAAATAGACAGTCGGTTTGTTTGTCCGGATTTACTTTGCAAACTTGCAAACGTTTAATATTTCATACAATTTTATTCCTCATACTGCGGGCATAAAATATCGTTTGTTAAGTTGACAACTCCAATAAACTACAGTATATTAGTAGTTGTAACAGTAACAATGCAAAGAATTAAGTTGGAATTCAAAACAATCCACACATCCAAGACTGTCCACGCCAGTCATACGCAGGCTCGTAACAGAGCTGACAAGTGACAAGTAGGACACAACATTGTGCCTACACGTAGATCTTCTAGTCGAAATCGGGTGGGAAGCTACGTACATACGTACTTACACGCGCAATTGATTTAGCTGATCCTATCAGGAAGAGCAGTGATCGAGTGCGGCGGGCCGCGGCCACTTGACCCACATGTATGGACCTATAAATACGAGCCTCTGCTGCTGCGGGCTATTCTCGTGCACGCGAATCCATGGGGAATTAATAGCCAGCGATACTAACTACGGTGTAGGTACAACGCGATGGAATGAGACGATATCATTTTTGAGAAAGCTATCTTTTTCAATAAAAACTTTTTTATAGCTCCATTTTTTTCGATTTCGTATATAAAAGTATCAAAGAAGAGTAAGAAGTATCAAATAAAAAAACACTATCAAAGCTAATATCCTCGTCTACGTCTTGGGGCGCCTATAAGATTTGGGAAAAAAAGAGTACGAAATGACACTTCAATCAATAGAATTTGTACCCAAATAGTGGAAGGCGTCTATATGTATATAACTTTCGTGGTACACATAAATAGGCGAACCTAGAAGTCTTTGATCGTTTTATAGTAGCCAAAGATAACTACTAAATAATAAAGCCTGCGCAGCTAAAAGGCTCAGGTGAATTGATGACTAATAAAACTACGTGGCTGACAATAAAAACGTATATAGGTAAATAAACGCATATAAATTATAAAACAGGTTTTGAAATAATTTGAAGTCATTGGTCCGCAGTTGTAGGTACTTATCTAATTAATTACATTGATTACTAAGACAGGTATTTAACATAAATACTTAAAAAAATAAAAATATCAAGAGTAGGGAATAATAAAAAGTAACAACGTTCACTTGTTTCATTGTTACCGTCAGAGGTTGTTGCGTTGCAGAAGATAATATGATACCTGAGAGATATATCTGAGAGTAAGATAAGGAGGTAGGAGGTAAGGATAGAGAGATACATCTCAAGTAACACCGATAAGGACTACGAGAAACACGATACTTAAATATGTTAAGAGAGAAAACAACGGGAACACAATATCCGAACCTCACAAGTTTACCTAGAGACTAGACATTGCGGTCGTAGCGCAGTTTGCGGTAAAGAAAGCGCCTTACGTGCTGCCGAATGTCGATATCACTCGTGTCAACATCATCGACATCTGCTGACATGAACATAACGTGAGCGCTGAGACCAGCGAATACTGAGACACATAAGAGCCCGCTGTTTAAAATATATTTTTATTTAATTTGCATTATCAACAAGAATTTAAAGTCAGAATATTGCAGACAACAAATACAAAGAGTTTCCAAGTGTACCTATGTAAGGTAGAACACTCGAAACTCTTTGTCCTCTTTCTGACACAGTCGAGTAAAAATTAACAAAAATGATGGAGTGTACTGCGACATCCGTCGGCCGTCACAGCGCTGTGGTCGCGGGCCGCACAATGAACGCGGCTGTGTCTATTGTGCTGACTGATAAACTGTTGGTACGTAACGTTGAACATCTAGTCGGCGTAGCCATGATTTATGCACCTACAACGATGACAAGTCAAATTTGGTACTTGTTTTTCATCATAGGACTGTAAAAACTGAAAGTAACGAGCAAGTTTTGGTTCTAAATTTCTCTTTAGAATCAAGATCGACGATTATCAATGTCTGAAACTCTCTGCTCTTAGAGACAAATCCATTTTTTTTATTATTGAGATTCGCTTTTAGATTCTCTTTCTTTTGGCTACAAGTGTATTATTTATCACCTACCTACCACCTCGTAGCTTAGAAAGTCTGCGAGCAGAAGTGGCAATAGGTAAATCTAATTCATAGTGGAACCGATACACGCTAAGGAAAAAATTTCGTGTGACGGATCGGCAAAGAAGGCGCAGTGTAGGGCGGCTCATTCGGAGGGACAGGACTTGGCTAAGATTGTAGTGGTCGCTGGGCACTTGGCTCGAGAGAAACTGTGCGAGAGAGAGACCATGCAGCGGTCCTCCATCTGATGATGAGCCTCCACATGTCAGTCCACCAACAGAAATAACCGCGCAGTCTCCGAGCGGATGCGGTTCTATTAAGATCGCCGTACCTACCTACATATAGCTACAGATAGAAATAGTATTAATAGCCATATAAACATCGAACGTGTATTGGTTATGAGTAGATAATATTTCACACGTGTTATAACTGAAATGTAATAAATGTGTTTTTTATACCTTTAGTTTAGGGGCCAAGCGAGTAAGGTGCCTTTTGATAACTATCGGCTCGGCGCCCATATACATCCACATATTATTATGCAGACTCGTCGCCCTCCTCTTTTCTTCTGGTGACCCAGGAAGGGGAACCTTCCTAGGTCACCGGTAGTGTCATGGCACATTTATACTAACGTCAGGTCTAAACATGGTTTCCTCCTCCTCCTGAACTTGAGTGACATTAAAACTGTACCATCACCTCCACCATACTAAGAACGTGGTAGATGAAATGTTTGAAGTTCAAAAAGCAATTTTTTCAATTTTATTTTGAATAAAAATATTTTGATTTTGTACTCCTTTTATTACGTGACCAAAAGGCTCAAACCTAGTTTATTCTTATTGCAACAATGGCTGTTCATTATAGGTTGAAGGGAAAAGTTGTACCTAATTAAAAAATAAATAAATAAACCGCCATGAAACTAATGTACCTAAAAACTTGAAATTTTGTACAGTGATTCCTCTCATTATGCAAATGAGCACTAAGAAAGGATTTTTAGAAATTGAACTAAAAGGTTTGCTGTGTGAAGTCACATATTAAGACGACAAGACGACAATCATATTAAGACGAGGGGGAAAAATAATTTTACAAATCTCTCGTTGAACGTCAATACTCTACCACCGACAACTTGAAAAACATAGATGAACTACTTTTTATTAGGTCTGAGAGATGAACTACAAATTTAAGAATGTAACTTTTGTAATTTGGCTATTTTCTGTGGCAAAACTACATATAAATTACTAATTTTGGGATAGTTTCCTTCATCTCATTATACTATGTTACTAGTTACTACTTGCCAAATTTCACGATTCTAGGTTAACAGGAAGTCCCTCTAGGTTTTCTGGCAGACGCAGAGAGGCAGACTGACAATCCAAAAAAAATATATAAGGGTTCCGTGTTTTTCTTTTGATGAACGGAACATTAAAAATAATAATAAGTCCTAGCAGAATTATGTGATAAGCCAGTTCTAAGAGTTTCAAATAAAGCTCCGGATAAGCTCAACTAGAAACACCACAATGTTGTTCTCATCATCTCAGAGCTTACGAGTTTCGCTTCAAAGTCCACAAAGTAATGAAAGTTTATATTTGCCTCTTGCGGATAAGCATGACGAGCAAATATAAATGGTACAAGTTGTTAAGACGCGGCTACACGCGGTAATCTCACGACGACCGGCGACCGAGCCAGGAAATGAGACGACTCAATTAGCCAGTGGGGCCTTTGACTCTTTGTTACTTGTGCACTAATCGCTAAAAGGTTATTGTCATTTCCATTACGAGCATTACTCATTACAAAGAACAAAGATGTTATATTTGAAGTGTGTTATGTACAAAACAGACAAAATTCGACAGAATTGACGCTACTACATTTAAAACAAAACACTAAAATGTAATTTAAACGCCGATAATCTTGGCACCGTTTCCATAAAAACGCACATCATAAATTTATATTTTCATCTTTTCATTGAGTTATTTTACATTATATTTCAAAGTAGTAATACATTTAGATAACTAGACATTTTTCACTATTCGTTTACTTCTTTCTGGCGAAATGCCATATCCAAAACATGTAATGCCTGTTGTGAGGTACTACTAATCGGACTTTACTAGTCAATTACCAAAACCGTGGCTCTAGTGATAAGATTTATTTGGCTTAGAAAAAAAAATAGATGTCGTTAATTAGTATGATAATTATGCTACTACTACATTTTGCTGTACATTTAGCGAAAAAAGTGTCACATCTCTAGGTTTGGACTATAATTTAGTAATTTAAATGTCTAATGTGTTACGTATAAAAAAATAGAGCAAGCTTTTGCAAAGCAGCGTGCTGATAAACGGATCAAACCAGAGAGAATGTCACACAACTGCATGCCTAATGTTTGTGCCAGAAGTTACAAAACATTTTTATTGATCTTTTTCTGGAGACAAGGACAACATTTTCTATTTTACAGATATCGCTTCCCGTCCGTCGTTTTATTTCGTTCTATCATCTCGCTGAACGAATATTTTATCAATATTTGTTAGAGTTTCGTATCACGAAGGGACATAGACTGTTACCCATATAGGACAACTTTGTTGTGTGTCTGTCTATCTGTCCGCCTGTTTGTTTGAATCTAAGTCAGCGCAATCAAAGACGCAGACTTGTAACTGACAAAGATTCATGAAAATATGCATGTAATGCATCCTTAAATTAATACATTTTAATAATATCACTAAGAAACCATTACAAAGTTATTTAAGTTGTAATGCTCGCACCTCCTGTTGGTACGGAATCCTCGGTGTGAATCGCAGTCCCACATCGTTGGTTTTTATATAAGATGTTTACTTTCATAAAGTTTGTACCGAGGATATTTTTCTTTTTATTATACTACAACATATACTGTCAATGACATGTTTAATGTTTATTGATCCAATCCCTAGTTATATTTATTCTGTGATGATGTTATCATACTGTGAAGCTTCCACGGAGCTTCTTGACGTAACGTTTTTAAGTATCGTCGTAAAAGTTGTAAATTATAGATTCGGTTCCAACGGATGGAAAATTTCACATCGATATGGCATCATATTATCTTCATAAATTCTATATCAGTATCTACATGTATTGATTTCAACGACAGAAACCACAAAAATTCCGGCCAACATTCGTTACGTGCTTAGTTACTGGTAAGTTCAAAAGCTTCGTACCAGGATTTTCATAGGAAGCAAAAGTTTATTTTAAAAATATTTAAATATTAACTATAAATTTCAAATGCATGGTGCACGTAAAGTCAAGAATGATAAGGTCAAGTAGTGATGTGACCTAAAAATAAAAAAGTTAAAAATAAAAAGCTTACCTCAATATGTCAAGAATGCAATCCTTAAAAATTTGATACACAGAGAAATTAAAAGTTTTTGTAATCACTCAATTTTAATTACTAATTTATGTTAAAAAAATTGGTTACTGAGTTTGGATTTTTTTTTAATTTAGTTGTCATAATCTATGGCGCTCCGTTCTGCGCGGGGTTTCTGAACGGACTGCGCGAGCGCGATCTTTTGACGTCACCACGCTAAATATAGATAGTGAAATTGTGCAAGCGAATTAGTGTGAAAGAATACGGAATTTCACGTGAATAATGTCTATTGTGGCGTGTACGTATTAGTACGTTAGTACGTACGGTCCGACGGAGAGCGGTTACGGGTGTTATTTTTGCCGGCGATTTTCGTGTTTCCCGCGTGTCTGTATACGGCGATGGAGTTGCGCGCGCATTTGTTTACTACATTTATAGTAAGTGGCGGGTAACGTAAACTACATGTAACCTATTTATTTTTTACGTAATACTTTGTTTCAAATAGTTTTTTTTTATGGGATAGAGAATAACATATAACATAACAAAATATAGGGAATAAAAGTTGGCAGAGAAAAGAGCTTTTTAATTTATAGCGCCTTTGCCTATGAAGTAAAAAATATTTGTAGGTATTATTTCTTTAAACGCTAATGTGTATCATGTCATCTCTTCTATGAACTACAACCCAGAGTATTTTGTTGTAGTCAATAATTCGATAGGTTACGTGTATTACACTGGCTAAAAAGCCTACCTTTAAGAATTTTACAACCTGTGTACGAGTTGGAGGGCCCAAGAGGCTCAAATCTAATAAAACTACAATAAAGAGGTAAGCTGTTGTTAAGCTTGACGAGCAAATTACCAAAGGTATAATCAGAGTAAATCTTAGTTTACTGTTATAACATGTAGACGGCGATGTCCACGGGGGAGACGGGACCAATGTAACCCAATAAGTATTCGCACTAGTTACCGTTGGATACACTTCACGGTTTTTATTTTGTTCAGCTAAAAGACAGCTAGAGATCGCCCTGGAGGCCGTTCCAGCACCAGATGTCTTCTTTATAGTATTGAGGGGCAAATGAACAGTCGGAGCCCTTTTGTAACGCGTACGGACGTCGGCATGATTGCTAACCAGATGCGTTGCCTTCTCCTCCCCTCCAATAAGCAACCGGCTGCTCACAAACCGCACCAATCGAGCAAGAAGTACCTCCCCGGTGGTGCCGGCCCATTTGCGCTGCAACGTAGCATGGCTAAGTGAAGACCGCGTGGCGTGGGCGGCCGCGGGCTGTCGCGTGCAGGCGGTGCACCTGACCGGTCTATTTATCAGCGTGATGTCAGTCGCACTCATTACAGACGGCGCCGCGCCGTCATCAGCCCCCACCCGCACCCCCTAGTGCCTTCCGGCTACTGGCAACAAATACTAAAACTGATAATATTGTCTCTGGCAGAGATCAAGTACCTATATACCTACTAAACTTAGGAGTCTTAGGACCTAACCTTATAGATGTTATTACATTCAGACACAGCGCTTCTGCCTCTGTCGCTCTACTGTTAGTCATAAGCCTACCTAACCTTATTCGTTCATTGGTTCGATAACCTAATGAATGCCAAGTCGCCGAATATCCACTCCACCGCCTTTTGTCTGGACTGGCTTCGGCAGGGACCAGCTTTGCTTTTGTCATGTTTTTTTTAAGAGGGCGAGTTACTCATGGTGATTGCCGACACATGCATAGAGGCTATGCAGACGCATTGTTAATGGGCCACCGGAGAGAGACAACGAGAGACAGTCGTGACGGCCCAACTCGGAAGCAACATTAAAATCTTCATTCGTCAGGAGGTCTAAACAACGCTAACATTATCGATGTGTGTAATGTTGTCTGTATCCAGGTCCTCAGTGATATGACCTGCGCCATTCACAATGCTTCATGGTTTTTTTTTTATTTACGCACTGCCACTGTTCGACCCGGTTTCCCCGGAGTTCCATACACCAGTATGGGACTCGGGGATAAACTGGGTACCATCGGGCGCCATTGCTAAGGTGCCCCGGATCTGTCAGCAGCAGGGCCTCGACCCGACCCAGCGTTTATTTGCCCACTAGCTGTTCAGTACAGTACCGCACGAGGATACGACACGCCTGCGATTTCCCCGGCAGTTTGTAGAGCATGTCGGTGCGGCACGAGCCGGCGCGCGCATTAGCGATGGTAATGGCAGCACCGTTTATGGCGGTCTGGAGCACGTCTGGCGCGGAGCGTGCGTGACACACGAACGGGACTTTGGTTATGAATATATACGTTTTTATAGTTTTCAGGAGGAATGTATCTCTTTAATAAAAATACAGTAAAACAAGTAGGAGGGGAAGCACGCATGGAATAAGGGGCGAACCTGATCTAATCGAGATGAGCTAAAGCAGATAGATTTGCATGAGGTCCGCTACTTCTTTTTGGACTTTGTCCTTTATTGCGTATCCAGATATTTATGAGTGAAACAGTTAGGAAGGAAAGCATTTTCCCGCGAAACAAAAAAGTAGGTGATGGTAAAGTACTCCTGATAATTATAATATGTAAGTAGGTATGTAACTGATAAGATTATCACTTGTTCAGTATACATATATCTACAAATAGATCTTCGACACCATCGAGGGCAAGCATGTCATCGATACAGAACCTACTTTTGGCTTTTTTTTTACTGTCGACCCCCAGGAGTCTACTAATAAGATAGTCGGCCCGCAGGGCAAAGCCAGTTTACTATAAAGTTGCCATGTTAGCCGACTTTTGTCTTTGTTTCAAACCACGTACTTTTACGCCGTAATCCCATTTACCTTCCGTGTTGTCTCTCACATGATTCACGGTCTGTTTTGGCCGGCGGCGCGTGTTGTGCGGTGCGCTACCGAGTCGCGCTTGGACGGGCGCCAGCCGGCACGGGATCTGTGCACTGCGACACAGCTTGTGCATCGCTTTGTGCTGTGTCATCGCCTGCTTACGCCGTATATCACTTAAGCAGGCCCTGTTTTACAACGTGGCGCTATGTTCTAGGAGACCCTAATTGTGTTTGAAGGCGAAGGGGACCTGTCTGACTCGGGAGCCACCATTGGTAAGGTTCACACGGCCATAGCTCCACGTCTACTATTACAGTCAGTGCAGGAGTTCCATCAGGAGGAGCACTATAGTTTCATAGGCAAAATATTACCGGCAAATTGTTACTCTGTGAATCCTGATGTTCTCTCACAGAGAATTTGCCCCAGAGGGGCGCAGGTGTGGCCTGATATGGAGCTTGGACCATGTTTAGGTAAGTTGCCAAAAGAGCAATCATAGAAACTCTCGCCGAATACTCAAAAGGCACATAATATAACAATACACTAAGTTTACTTATTTACTTTATCCTTTTCATATAACAGGAGTTAAGTTCATCTACGGCAAGTCAAAGACTACATGGATCACATATACCTTCCGAAGAACAGCTAGGTATACTGTCGACACACCGCATATTACGTGCTCACGGGGATATACATTGTAGTAACGAAATAACAATAACACTTGCAGCGACATCTATGTTGTAGTAATAGAACTACGTCAATAGTTTTATAGCTCACGTCTTCACAATACTTCCAAGCTCGCGCAGCCTAGAAATTTACTCGCATATCTTTACACGAACGTGCCAAATTAAGTAAAATTTGAGCCATTAGGTTTCATTTACAATACTAAAGACCTACAATTGTTAAATCATTTGAATTGCTAAAAGATGTTCAATGGAAGCGTGGAAAATTGGCCTACTTTCCGGATTTTTGCTTTAAGGTCGCCACACAGTTATCAACTCGGAAAGGGATCGGAAAGGGATCGGAAACGTAACGCCTATGCCTAGGCGTCAACCATCCGGTGCCGATCCGCTTCCGTTCCGCTTACGTTCCGCTACCATCGCACACATATCAACTCGTAAAGGGATCGGAAACGTATCGCCTATCGGCTTATTGGTAGGGTGACCAAAAAGTAACCCTGTAATTATACATAATATAAAACTCATAGGTGACTGACATAGCGATCTATCAACGCACAGCCCAAACCACTGGACGAATCGGGCTGAAATTTGGCATGCAGGTAGATGTTGTGACAGGCATCCGCTAAGAAATATATTTAGATAAACTACGTAAATAGACAGACTGATGTGACGAAACTAACATGCGTGTGAGTTTCCAGTGGCCCATTGTAGGAGGAGGAGGAAAGGTGGTGGTGTGTGGATGTCCATGGACATCGATAGACATTAGTAAAATATAATTATTTTTGTATATATAATACAAAAATAATTACCTATCTATCTGTATCTAGAGTCACTTAAGTCATATAAATATGGATATTTTTTCACTTCTTCAATAAGTCTTTCCCTTTTCATCATTATTTTGTGTTAGAATCTAACCTGAAAAGTCAATAAAAACACACGTGCAACACGTAACTGACGCTATGCACGGCCCCCGCGTCCGCAACCCCTTAGTAACCTCTGTTGGCGTGATAACAACCGTTGCCGTGGTAACCACCGATCCTCGCGCCTCACTACCACCGTCCGCTAACATTTTTCAAAATATGTATTAAAAAAATATAGTATACTGCAATCAAATATAAGTAACTCTAGGTTTAGAATAGGTAGGCGGGCCAGGGTCAAGTAAAAAAAAAGCTCATTGAGGCATTGAGCATCAATAAACACAATTTTTCGCTATTTGCAATATAAATATTCCAGTCTTGAAAATATAGTATTTTTGCGTAGGAGCTATATAATATTTCTTCAACAGTACATAGTAGGTACACAGACCTGAAATATAGTGCAATACAATATATTATAGTACGGTTGGAAACCCTAATACGACCGCAACTGCAAATGCGTCGCTTCCGAGTACTTTATGTGTTCGTGTAAAAACATATTTTACAGATTACAATTTTGTGTCACTTCACAAGCAAATCTTGGTCTACCTTTGGGGCATCCGAAACAATAATTAAAAGTGACTGATCTGCGCTTTATCGCCTTAAATTAAGCCTAAAATAAAATAAACCGCCAAAAAAATTGTGCCATAGATACTAAGATTAGTGTAGTAAAGAAGTGAAAAGTTATAAGAAGTATAGCTGTCATGATCATACATTGTAAATATGCCATAAACATTAAGAAAGATTACTTAGCTTGCGTTTCAAATGGTAAAATATCAACGTAGGCTTTTTTGGCTGTTCTAAGCTATCACACCTTTACCAAATATAAACGTTACCAATTAATACATGGAGTGTGGAGACGTTTTGTTATTGGTACCATCTAATATCTAATTATCATGTCTGTTCAGTTGAAATCGAGCGCTCGCAAAACACAACGGTCATC
>LUGF01040178.1:0-10044 GCA_001625245.1 Calycopis cecrops
GTCGTAAGATAAATCGTCGGATTGATCGTCCGTTGTGTGTTTTGCTAAAATGTGGGTAACCGTAAGTAGACAAGTTAAGACGGAAAGTGATTATGCGCGCATGTAGATTTAGGTGACTGGATGAGCTCCTTCATCTTCGGATACGGAATTATCACTAGGTGAAGCCGAAAAGCCTGTCATTAATAACAGTATTATAGTTACAATCCTACTAATAGTGTAAATGCGAAAGTGTGTATGTTTGTTTGTTACTCCTTCCGGCAAAAACTGCTGAAGAAATTTTCATGAAATTTGGCACACATATACAGGGTAACTTAGATTAACACATAGGATAGTGTTTATCCCGAAAAAATGTCATGGCGATGATTTTTTTTCCATGAGATCGATATTTACATGGATGAAACCACCTGGCGCAGCTAGTATAACATATTTATCATTAATTTATTACCGCCATAACTCGCCGTTAAGGAGCATAAATTCATTATGGCTCCTTAACAGTGATAATTATATGAGTGTTGTTTTTTAGGTGCTGCTGATCTATCGCAAGATATTATCTTATCTGATGGATCACCAGTTGGGTGTTTTGTTAAAATAAATATTAGAAATTTTTTATTTTTGGTTTTTATGGTTTAGTGTGCTTTTGTGGTT
Organism: Calycopis cecrops; assembly: GCA_001625245.1. Taxonomy (NCBI): domain Eukaryota; kingdom Metazoa; phylum Arthropoda; class Insecta; order Lepidoptera; family Lycaenidae; genus Calycopis; species Calycopis cecrops. The sequence continues at coordinate 646 of LUGF01040178.1, forward strand.
TATTACCACATACTATGAAATCATGGTCGCCACAGACTGAAGACGTCCACTGCTGGACATAGGCCTTCGCTCATTATAACATTAGCACAAAGAAATAGTATATTTATATTTACATAAAAGCTCTAACGTCATAACTCACCATACAGCAGGACAAATCGTTAGTAAAAGTATACAGTGTCCGATATCTAATTGGGTTTTAACATACTATTGATCTATCGTAAGATAAATCGTTGGATTGATCGTGCATTGTCTGTTCTCTTAAAATAAGGGTAAACATAAACGAGTAGACAATTAAAAAATAGATTAGTTAAAGCTGCAGATTACGTGTACCCGTTGAATCTGCGCTGATGCGCTTTTATAACGTAAACCAGAACGTAATTTCGAACAAAGAGCTGGAAATATACTATCGGTTAAAATAGAGACTTATTCTGTTTTTTAGGTTGGTACTTATCGTTTATATTTTTACTCCTTGCACAGGTGGTATTGCGAGGATCAAAAAATTTATTGCAACTAATTTATTTTGTTGGTTGTAGTTAGGTATAATTAGCTTAACAACTGCGCTGCTCTACTGGCTATAAACTGTTTTATTATTAATTTTGGAATAAATTAATGTTACATTCAAATCAAGCTTCTTTATGAGTAAGTATGTGAAATGGTAAATATATTTTTTACTATTATTCAAACAAATGTCTAGCAGTTTTGCCTAATATAGAAAAAGTAAGTGCTGATAAAGAAAGTTAAGACGTTTGAACTTAAATTTTGGATGGAATTTATCTACATATAAATAGTTCAGTAAAGAATATTACGGTTTGCAGTTTCCGTTTGGCTCCGAAAACTTAGAGGATATATAATACAGAGAGATAAATAATTGTATAGAATATAATTATTTTATACTTAAATACTTCTGCAAAATACATTTTTATGGTATAAGTTTTACCTAAAAACACTGATTATTTAGATATAGACTTTCTGTACACCCATCTGGGTGGGAAATAAGTATTATTACGGATTACTAGCAGCGTTCCGAGGTTTCACACGCGTAAATTTCGATAACGTGGAAAATAGAAAATCGTCCCATGGCATCCCATAGGAACATATTTTCGGGATAAAAATCTTATATGTTAATTCAAGTTGCCCTCTATATGTGTTCCAAATTTCATGAACATCGGATCAGCAGTTTTTGCGTGAAGGAGCAAGTATAAAAATTCATTCAGCCAATGCTCCATTTATATAAAAATGTATGGTTGTTTATTTGCCTCTCCGTTGAAAAGTTACCGAGGAAAATACAAAGTAGCACGCGCTAAGCACAGCTAGTCATTTAAAGTACTTTTACAGTTTAATTTTTATAATCCATAGAAATATTTGGTTTCTCTGAATAATGTTCACAAATAACGTTCACAAAAATCGCAAGACCAATCTCACAATCCCTACCCGGTGTGCACCACGACCTTTAGATTAACTCTGCGACCAAATCAGTGCATTATCATAAAGTACCGCGCGGGGATTTGGGGCTTACGTCCGGAGCACCGGGCAAACAGCGTCCGGCTGCACATCTTAATATCCTGAAAACTAATTGTAAGATTACCGCTTGATTTGCTATGCATGGACGCGGGTTTGATCTCGTTTGGCAGCACCGTCGCCCGCTGCACTTTATGTTGTAAATGTTATATGGAATGAACTTGGAGAAGAAAGGGGACAGTACAATGGCTGGTGGTTATACCGTTACAGCACAGGGGGGCAGACCAGCAGTCCCAGCATAAAGTTGACTACGAAGATCCCAAAAATGCGTATAAATGTTATACACATGCATGCTTCCGTCCCTCACTCCTCCATAACTACTTACGCATCACACGAAACGCGTCAGTACAGTTGTCACTTTACGCCGGTATCATGTGAGTGAAAGACACTTCCTTGGTCGTACCGGCCCAATTTGGTTGCTATGTAGCATGTCACTACCGCTTATAAGTAGCTAGAGATACTTTCCCAGTCGTGTCAGCTCAACTCGGTTGCAATATCTCTAACATTTGACGACCACCTGGCTGCTGACCAGCTGGCTCAGGGGTACACAGCTGGGATAAGTGGAGCATGTCGCCCCAGAGGTCGCGGGTTCGAATTCCGTGTTGCTCATGGATGTGTATGATGTATCTATATATTATATGTGTCACCCCAAGATTGTAAAAACCGTTAGTTTACAAAATAACAAGGGAGATTGTAAACTGTCGAAAAATTGTGAACTGTACAAATCATTCACAGTTTAACTCATTATTTTTCATTATTTTATAATCTGTCCTGAGCAAACTGTGAAATTGTGAACTGACAGTTTACAATCTCTCGAGTTGTTTTGTAAACTAACGGTTTTTACAATCTTACGGTGACATGTGTTTCTATAATAAAAATCTTAAATAGATGTATTTCCGCTGTCCAATACCAGTAATACAAGTCCTTAGGGTGCTTTTATAAAGAAGCAGGTTCCCGGCGCCGAAATTGTCGGCGCCGACCGGCGCCGAGTCGTCGCCGACGCGTTTGCAATGTTATCTTATGGGCTCACTTATAAAGAAGCAGGTTTTCGGCGCCGAAATCGGCCTGTAGTGACCATCATGTCGTCAACTTCATCGGACGATGACTTATTAATTATGGAAAATAGTTATTTAAAATGTTTGTATAATATATTAGAGTATTTTGAAAGTGCAGGACAATGTATCTCGTGTCATACTCGTATAAGACTTGTGTTCATTAAACATTGTTTTTTCAAATAAATGTAAATATTCTTGGCAGTGCCACGATGCATGCATGCATGTAGCAGCACTTGGGCCGGCACGATTGAGGTGTTTCACCATTAATAATAAATTTAAAACATGAAAAAATACCCATTTTTTTTAATAATATTACTTTATAGAAAATATATTAAGTACATTGATATTATTACGTAATTACTATTTAGTTCTACTTGTAAATAATGCACGTTTTTTAATACTATTTCCACTTTTAATTAACATACAAACTTTCACATCCTACTAATATTATACAATTATAATACTAATATAATAAATACTAATATATTATACAAACATTTTAAATAACTATTTTCCATAATAAATAAGTCGTCGCCCGATGAAGTTGACGACATGATGGTCACTACAGGCCGATTTCGGCGCTGGAAACCTGCTTCTTTATAAAAGCACCCTTATTACGGTACCTACTTACTTAGCTAGACTAACGTAGTGTGTAAAATATACAGATATTATTATTATTATCTCTTTCCAAAAGACATATTGTTATATTTGCATTCTACGATATATCTCCGCTGGCATATTATTCCGGACAATTACTCTGTTCGATGCGCCGGTCGGAAGACTGTCGGGCGGAATTTACTGGGGTATTTGTGATATCCGTATTCGCTATCGAGATGAGAGTGGACTTTCGTGTATCTGTGTAGCTCGCGTTAACGTACGGAGTTTACTCTTTACGTTATGATTCAGTGTAAATAATGGTGAGAGCGAGTTAACAGTGAAGCATAACGCCAGCGTAACAACTTTTTTTTTTTATAGTACAGGGGGCAAACGAGCAGTCGGTCACCGAAATGATGGTGTTTTCTGACGCCCACAGACATCTGCAACCCAGGGGTTTTGCAGTTGCGTTGCCGGCCTGTAAGACTTATCGCGGTGAATACCTTCTTAGGTCAGAGGTACCTCTGAGCAGTCCCAATTGGATCCAATTCAGTATGGCACTACCTCTTACTACTTAATAAACAATCGTCTAACGTGTACAGTTCTAAGGCAGTCGAGCGTGCGGTAATTATCGTAATTTCCGACGCGCTTTTCACCTAAACATTACGAACTCGCTATTAAGGATAACAGTCTCAATGCGTTATGTGGGGCAGCTTGTGTTATGGTTTAGCTGACTGTGGATTCAGTATGGCACTACCACTCACTACTTAATAAACAGTCGTCTAACGTGCACAGTTCTAACGTAGTCGAGCGTGCGGTAATTATCGTAATGGCCGACGCGCTTTTCACCTTAAGATTACTCACAATTAAGGCTAACAGTCTCAATGCGTTATGTGGGGCAGCTTGTGCTAGCTGACTGAGCGGGGTCTAGGCGATATTATATTATTACTAGCTGCGCCCCGCGGTTTCACCCGCGTAACTTTCGATCCCGTGGGAATATCGGGATGAAAAATAGATGTTGGCCGATTCTCAGACCTACTCAATATGCTCACAAAATTTCATGAGAATCGGTCAATCCGTTTCGGATGAGTATGGCAACGAAAACTGTGACACGAGAATTTTATATATTAGATTTAATATATATTATATTATTTAAGGGGGCAAACTTTAATAATTTTTATTAGAAGTATAATTTCATGATCTTGGCGGGATTCAAACCCGCGACCCCTGGCATTGCACTGCATCTTACATGAGCTGATATACTACCTATGTACCTGCTTAAAAGAGCTAACATGCTGCTAGCGAACCCATCCACGTAGACATAGCGGGTTCAGCACAAATTGGCCCGCAACTTGGCTGGCACCCGATCAAGTATCGCGGTATGTAAGTCGCGCACCTAAAACTGATGCGTGGACGGATACCGTATACGTTTTATTTCTACTCTCTCATTTTATTTTTTTGTCTTTCTTTTCTATCTCTCTTCTCTTTCTATTTCTCATTCGTTCTCTCTCTCTCTCTCTTTCGTTTTGTTTTGACTCCCTCTGCCTACCCCGTTAGGGTACTGGCGTGAAAATATTGTTGTTTGTTTTATTTTATTTTTATTCGCAAATTCTTCAGACTTTGTTTATTAATAGTACAGGAGGCGAACGAGAAATTTGAGCCACTTTTATGCCCGTCGGCCCTCATAGACATCCGCATAGAGGTTATACAGATGTGCCCTTCTTCCCTCCATAGGCTACCGGTCACTTACACTGCATCTGCGGATATACGGACGTCTATGGCAGGCGGTATCTAGTCATAAAATTGGCCCCGACCGCTCGTTTGCCCTCTTATACTGTAAAGAGAAAGGCAACAGATCTGCATAGCAATTGTGGATCGTTTGCGCCCCTATAAAAAGTGATTAAGTGATTTAGTCATTAAAGTAATTAAATTACAGTAGTACTATAATTAAATCCGTGTTCCAAAAACGCCCCCTAAAATTACAAAAAAACAATCATCAAATTTGCTGAATTGATTTTAATGTAACTTTCGCCGTGACCCCATTCCACGACACGCTAGTGCTGCTCACGCGACCTGTGTGTGTATCATTAGCGGCACAGGACAATACGGTGTGTGTGTATGTATGTATGTCATTAAATAACTCATGAGGTACTTAGGCTTTGTAGTATTTGATACTGTAACGTCAGCAGCGTTATTATGTGAGTACACCTTTTTTAGTATAAGGAAGCAAACGAGCAGTCGGAGCCGTTTTCGTGACTACCGACGATATCCTCATAAAAATTATATTGATGCGTTATCGGACATTGGACTTACTTGACTGTTACACCGTACACACACACGAAATGCGACAGCACGGCTGTCACTTTGCGCCGGTGTAAGCGAGAGGTACCTTCCCGGTCGAGCCGGCCCAGTTCGGCTGCTTCCAAGCATGCAGTGGTACCTCTTACTAGCATCAAAGGATTATTTAAGAAGGACTTATTTTAGAAGGATTGATCAAGAAATACTTAATTAAGGAGGACTTAATTAAGGAGGATTATTTAAGAAGGATTGTTTAAGAAGGATTGTTTAAGAAGGACCGGACCAACTCGGCAGCAATGCAGGATTGCACTGCCTCGTATTCATGAATGTGCTGATGCTGTTCACTATCTGTATTCATTTGTCCAGCTAAAAAATATTGCGATTTTCTCAGTCCAAGAGTGAAAATTCCATACAATGGCGTTGCATAAAACATGTATGCAAATAGTTAATATTTTCAACTGTTGGCATACTTTGCTATTATATATCTTATTTACGGACTCTTCATTTAAATAGTATGCATTGCCTCCTGGTCTAGTCATAAACACGTCCAACCACGTGAGGTCCCGGGTTCGAATCCTGTGAGATGAAAAGCGTGAGATTTTTAATCTATCTACATACATATAATAAAGCTGGAGAAGAAGTCATTTTGTCAGTCTTGTGCGGCTTTCACTCAAAAATTACTGGGCGGATTTTGATGAAACTTTTTTTGTTATATTAGGTATTAGTCCTCGAAAACATAATGGCTATAATGTATCAATATCTATAATGCTGCAGTCGGTATCTCGACTTGAAATACACTATTGTAGAGCAAAATAACTGATTGACAATTTGGACCACCTAACATTACACGTTACCATGACAACATATTTTCTAATATTCATAAGACAACGGTTGTCGGGTCGCCTAGTTTCTAATATAATATGTGGCATTCTACTCTATTCTCTCTGCCTACGCCGTGTGGGACCTGGCTGGAAGATCTATTGTTGTTGTTGTTGAGTTCCTAATAACAGCCAGGAGTCAGAAAGTCGGTAGTGTTACTGCCTCTTGCCTTGGAGAGCACATTCATCCTTTGCGCCGGTTTTTGTTTGGTAGTTTTTGACTGGTTTCACACTGAATTAGTAGAATGAGAGAAGGTAGAGTGGACTTGCAGACACAAGTGCACAATATTTTCTATATCGATATTGGCTAGAAGGACAATATTAAAACTTACGTAAAGAATAAAAATGTCCACTAGGCCGCCACAAAAGGGTTAATAAGACTTATTCATATGGACCGTTAGTACGAGTATGATAAGCAAATACGCTGTACAAATAATAAAGAGGAGTATGTGCAAATATTTTTTTTTATTTATATATTTTGCTCTTATGGAAACGGAAGGTGTATACGACTGAATCAGGTGGAGACAGTCGGACTCTATTTGATTTTCGATACTTATGATTACTTTCATAAACCTTAGCCTCCTCCTCCAAGCATTAAACTGACATCTGTCAAATACCATATTAATAAAGACATAGAAAGTATGGAATTTGGCATATGTCAGTTTAATACTTGATTAATGCTTGGATGAAGTTAATTTTTGTTTATTAATAAGGGGGTAAGTATTTTTATTGATCAATTTCTAAATTTTTTCAATACTCCTACCACGTACATAAGAGCTTACAATGGAAATGTCTGGCCCTCGTCACCTGATCAATTTGCCGTTAGATTAAAATGACTAAGGGCGAAATTTTGTAGCGCCCGTAGCATAGCCTAAGTAGTCCCTAATATTATAGGTATCTAATAGTAAGTAAGGTAAAATATAAAACTAACTCATTATATATTATTCATATATAGTTTTTTTTGCTATTACAGATTGAAATCTGTGACATTAATCCAAATCTGTTCAGTAGTTTTTGCTTAAAGGACTAACAAACATGTAAATAACCTTTCCCATCTATAATATATATATTAGGTAATTGTTGTATATTGTTTATGCTTATTAGGAAGAGGTAGTTCCACACTTGCTTGCATGCAGCCGAATTGGCCCGACACGACCGGGGAGGTAGCTCTCGCTCACACGAGACCGGAGTGAAGTGACAGCTGTGCTGTCGTCTCGTGCGGTGTGTAAGTAGCCGGTGGCCTATGGGGGTGGGAGGAGAAAGGAGGGTCACGCATCTGTATAGCCTTTATGCGGATATGATATGAAATGAAATGGCTCCGACTGCTCGTTTGCCCCCTATACCATAAAAAAAAATCATAAATTCAATAGCAGGACAACCATGGATGATTTGTAACAACTAGCTTATCCCCATGAGGAGAAGGCTGCAGATCTTAGGCATCATCTGTCAGCTCTGAAGTGTCACCAGTGTTCCACCTTCTAATGTAGCCTTTAAATATACAACAGCAATCCGAATATAAATCCGAAAATAAATAAATAAATACTAGAAGACAAGTAGGACTGTTGGAATAATTGTCGTTTTTATTCGAGCTTAAGCTTTGAATAACAATATTTCAAAAAATGTTTCACATACCTACTTTCTAACACTAAAAATAATATTTTCAAATATTTTAGTTATGTTTAAATATAACCTCCAAAGTACTTAGAAGCAAATCCGCTCTCGGCAACACATACGGAATACGTATTGTATAAATTTAAATAGTAAACACAAATTACATTTGTGTTGGGTCGAAAATTACCTTTCGAGAAGACTGAAGTTAACGAGGGTCTCAAATTATATGGATTACGGAGTATTACGCTACTGTTGGCGACTGAAGGCTGCTTATTGGGCCTGTGTGCGTATGTATATATTAATATCCGGTGGCCTATAGAGGAGGTGGAGGAAGGAGAGCAACGCATCTGTGTAGCCCCTATGTCTACGGGCTTCGGTAGTTATGAAAATGTCTGTGACCGCTCGCTTGCCTTCTTATACTATAAAAAAATATTTTCCTTCTTTATTCCAAAACATTACGGCTAAAATAGAAAAAAAAACAGTGATGGTCCGGAGTACCAGATAAGTTCTGACTTTAGCTGAGGCCATTTTGTGATATGCACTTTCGCTTACATGCTTTAGCTTTACCTGTAGTTTCTTCAAATTCGTTTATTGCAATACGTAAAAAACACTTGTGTTGATAAAAATATGATGATAAATATTTTCTAAATTAAGAAATTCAATATTATTTGCACTGTTTATCGGTAAAATATTATAACGTAGGTTAGTTTCAATGGGTTTGTAATAAAGTTCTTTTTATTCTCACTTGGCAGCTCATCGGAGCTTGTGTCCTTGCATATTATACTATGTATAGATTTCTGTTTTATGTGTAAAGGCCGGTGTACCGAATATAAAACCACCTTTGATCAACGGCTGAACATTTCCATGCTACAATCATAATGGACACAGTCTACATAGAACATAGATACATTTACAGTGAACTAATTAACTTAGTTTAGTGTCTGTCAAATGTGTCGCGGTCAAAACGTGGAGTCACGGAAAATTAGTGTCATGCCATCATATAGTGACGTGACAAATGCTGAGTGGACTACCTCTATTGGTCACTTTATGATTATAAATATAAGGTATGATCAATAAATGTTTTCTTTCTCCCTTCCTTTAATTATTTAGTAATATTATATATACATAGAAATAGAATTTATATTAATAAACAATAATAACAGCACGTGTTCACACTAAATTCCTAACGGAGTCGATAGAGGCAACAGTGTAACACATATCTAAAATATATATGAGTAATATAAGAAATATAAAATCAAACTCACTATTCCTGCATCTTTAAAACCACCAACTATATCTGTATAGAAGTAATAGCTTCTATACAGTAAAGTTGACTTTAATAAGATACTTTAGATCAAGTTAAATATATCAAACGTTATATACAGTCGTATTTCACGTTTAAACTTGCCTTCCCGAGATTTCCGCGCCTTAACCCGCGAAACCCC
>LUGF01040178.1:17158-35567 GCA_001625245.1 Calycopis cecrops
AGTAAGTGCAGAGAGGTAAGCATGCAGTGTGGCACTACCTCTTACCATCCACCATCTTCTCTTACGCATAAACTATAAGTGTACCAAATTTCATACCCCCAATCCGCGTAATTTTCGTAAAAATGTTCCCGAAGTTTTTGCTTCACGTATTAATATAATATAGATAGCTATAATATTATTAGTCCTGTTATTATAGTACCTTTACAATAATTACTTTTTCGTTGTTCGATCTCACAAAAGATTTCTTTTATAAGATCAAACAATCTAAATTCTCTGTTATTGAAAGTTTACTTCGTGTACTTAATAACACAAACAATACTTAATTAATATAATTTTAGAAAAAGAAAAGGAAATGTTTGAAGAGAAACATGATAACATATTACGGATTTAGGAGCAGCGTCGATAAGAAATGTCCGATCTTTGGTATACCTACACAGTCGGGGTTCTTGCTTACACAAAACCGGTGTAAAGTGATAGATGTAGTGTCGCGATTCGTGCGTTGTGTAAATAGCCGGTGGCCCATAGAGGAAGGAGGGAAACGCATGTGTATAACCAGCATGCGGATGTCTATGGGCGTCGGTTGTCAAGAAAATAGCTCCGATTGCTCGTTTGCCTCCTTATATTATAAAAATATCCCAAAACCCTTCAGTTTTATAATTTTTTTTGTTTTGTTTGTTTGGTAGAATGCGCTAACCTGCGGAACTACTGGTTCGAATTCAAAAATTCTTTTAGTGTTAGATAGTCTTTTAATCTGGCTTTATAGTTTAGTTATATCACGCTACTACTAATGGGAGTGTATGCGAAATGTCCGGGTAAACCCGCGTGGCGCTGCTAGTGACATATAATTACTTTTTTAAATACAACATACATCTATACATATAATAAATCTGTAGAAGGGTCAATTCTGTACGTTGAAAATATTGAAAAAATAAATAGCAGGGGGAGTTACTGGATCGATACCAAACCCAAATATGCGACTAAAAAATTTTTTGTCTGTCTGTCTGTCCGTCTGTCTGTCTGTCTGTCTGTATGTTCAGGCATCACGTGAAAACTAACTTTTCGATTTCCATGAAACTTGGTATAATTATACTTTATTATCCTGGGCATAAAATAGGATACTTTTTATCGTGTAAAAATACGTAGAAAAAAAATAAATCCATCCACGCGAAGACCGACATCCGCGCGGACGGAGTCGCGGGCGAAAGCTAGTTTGGATATAAGATATTACAAACAAAAAAATAAATAAACAAATATCTGTGGACACACCACGTTAACCTAGCCCCGTGCTAAGTACTGTAACATCTTGTGATACTGTTAACTGCAAATACCTACATATTTAATATTATGTTTTATTTAATATTATATTTAAGATTTTTAACATAGAAATACATATAATACATATACAAACATCCATGACCAAGGCGGGATTCGAACCCGCGACCCCCGGCGCACCATGCTCCACTTATCCGAGCCCTGTTCCACTGCGCCAGCCTGGTCGTCAAATATAATATTATAATATAAAAAAATGGTTGTGACATACGGATGGACGGACAGACAGACATGACGAATCTATAAGGGTTCCGTTTTTTGTCATTCGGCCACGGAACCCTAAAACTGAATTTGGATTGTTTGGTGGTTATTATTCGCTGTCTGTCGGCATTGATGGCGTGTCAAATAATAAACACTTTTTTATACTATACGTTGACAAACGAACAGTCGAAGCCATGACTAATGACTACCATATTTATCCGCAAAGAGATTTTTCGGATGCGTTTCTCTACTTTCTCCTTCTCCCACCATGGGCTACCAGAAAAGACGCGATACCGGTGTAGAGTGACAGCTGTGTTGTCGCGTTCCGGTATCCGGTGTAGTAGTGTAGTATCCGGTGGCCCATGGCGGAAGGAGGAGGAAGGAGGGCAGCGCTTCTGAAATCTAAAGTCTCTATAAATGTCTATTTACGTGAAGTCATGAAAATGGCTCCGACTGCTCGTTTCCCCGCCTATACTACAAATAAATATACGTACAACATCACAATATCGGCTCAGATAAGTTTCACAAACGCTAGAATGAGACAGAAATAACATTATACCAATCCCGTTAAAAATATCGGCTCATATATCCCGCTTTCGATCTGCCCTCAATATATCTCCCAAGAAGTTTCCATCTAGACTTGCATTACGCAAATGTTCTAGAATCTAGATTCTCCCGATAATAGACTATCGCCTAAAACCTCTTAGCTTGTTTATAAGCCAGGCACGTCTCCGACTTAATTCTTTTTAAAAGGCTTTTTATTATCTTGTGTGGAGAGTGTTTTGTTTATTTCGCCTTTAATTGTGTTTTTAGATGCTGAGAAATATATGGGAATGAGTTGAAGAAAATCTGTTTGTGTAGGTTAATAGTTATTTTGCAAAAGGTAGAGCCAAGCTGCATGCATGCATATAGCCATATTGGCCGGGCACGACCTGGGAGGTACCTGTCTCACACACAAAACCTGGGTAAAGTGGCAGCTGTGCTGTCGTGTTATGTGCGGTGTGTAAGTAGCCGGTGGCCGATGGGGGCTGTAGCATTTATGCGGATATCTGCGTCATCATGAAAATGTCTATATGCGTCATCATGAAAATGAACCCGACTGCTCGTTTACCCCCTTATACCAGAAAAAGAAAAAAGAAGTGATTGGTAAACACAAACCTTAGTACAAACATGCTGTTTCTGTTTACTCCTTTCTCAATGAGCCACCTGGTCTCAACGGCCGTATGAAACGCGTCTATCTAGCCATCAGTAAGGCATTATGTGAGCCAGAGATGGCCCTGACGTGCATTCGCATTTACGTAGGTAGTGTCCTGCTAAATTGCTGCCACATTGCGCCGGGGTAACTCTTATATGCCTGGGCAAATTGACAGCTATGTTGTTGTATTTCATGCTCATTAGAGAGGATACAAAATATAATATCTGTGGAATTATTACATTAGCCCATCCCCGTGCTAAGTACCGTAAGGACTTGTGTTACCGGTACTAGACAACAAAATATATTTACTATTTTATTAATTTATGAAAATTTATATATTTAAGATTTTTATTAAGAAATTCATAAATACATGACCAAGGTGGGGTGGCGCCGCGCTGGCGCAACATGCTCCGCTCATCAGAGTCCTGTACCACTGCGCCAGCCTGGTCGTATATATTCACTTCTGATGTCAATCACTGCATGACAACTATGTCAATGTGTACCGATCCCTATCTATCTACTACACTAGCTATTTTTATTGTGAACTGACTTATGCTCACAAAAAATTACAAAGCTTTCTTTGCAAAAATATGAAAGTAAAATTAATTTGACAGACAAAATAGACAAAAACAGACCGCCTGCGCTTATAAGCGATATTTGTAACGTTCCAAACGGCGAATGCAACCTTTTGTACTATCAATAACCCACATTCAATTTACAGCTTAGCACGATACCCTAACAAAATGTCCAACAAAAAAATGCCGAGCTCGACGAAAATGTGTCCCAATTCCTGGCCCCGGGGGCGTGCGGCTAATCAAATTAATGCCTTCACGCTTTGTTATACGGCTTAAAATTCATTGGCCGGCGTTGTCCTTTGACAAAAAGTCTTCCGGAGCCGTCCCGCCTAATGAGCCATGCACAATAAAAACACACGTTTCTTTTTCGCTCCGCCGTGAGTTTTCAGGAAGGTCGTGTTGTGTATTAGCTTCTCATTTAATCGACTTTTTATTCGATTACGGCCATTCGATTATGCGATTTTAACGATGCTCTTTGTTTCAATATTGTCTTAATTATTTAGGGTTAAAACAATCATAGAGCAGCAGCTAAGCGTCCGAATTCAGCCCGAATCATATTATATTTAATACTTATTTATGTAATATAAGCATTTCTAAAAAGATGTAACATATTAAGCGATATTTTTTTTTTAATTTTCTTCAAATTCGTGCGTCTGAGCTGACACCCGTAGTTTTTAAGAGCATCTATATTGCCTCACAGAAAATTATCTATATAACTTTTAAGCTAAAATCTAGCTTCTGCCGGCTACAGCTAGAAAAGCTGCTTAGACCACAATTACGGCTAGATAAATATTTTATACATACCTGCCCATGTAAAATATATTTATTTTCCAAGTGTTTGATACCAATAAATCATTTTAAAATAAGTACGTTTTTGAAATAGTCAAAGTTAAGTTCTGAAATTTTGAGCCACAGTATAATTACCAAACGTTTTTAATATCTAACATTTCTCCAACACAATCTACATTCTCAAACTAAAATAATAAAGTAATTAAACTTAAAAATTCACTAATATTACTTAATACAAAGTTTGCGAAGGCAATTACTAGCACACGCCAACTACCCGACTAAGCCAGCTCAGTAAAGGCTTAGATAAAAGTAATAACTAAAAGATACTGACACAAAACAAGAAATGAACGCCAAAGTGCAAAGTTGAAACGCTACACTTAACTAAACTAACACCATTTGCGCTCTAATTACGTATCAGGACTCTTGCTATTGCTATTCTACAGCATAGTGATTTAAGTTAGATTTGTTGATTGCTTTTATAAATTTACGAGGATAACGCTCATTATTAAATCACTTTTATGGTTCCTTCTATTGTGCTTATTTTCGACGTCTGGAGGAGGAGTAAAGAAATTAAGTGTTTATAAGACCGCGATAGAATCAGTAAAAGCGATTACATATATTTGAGGCGTAACAGTTTGTTTGTTTGAATAACATTTGGGAACTATTCCTACGATATCATTGAGTGTTAGATAGTCCAACAAGATCGAGGAAGATTTCGTCGCATTTCGACTAAAAATGTGTGAGAAGGATACTAAGGTGAATCCGTGGGGTGCTGCTCATTTTATGACGAAATATTAATTTTGTATCTACTATTTATTTGTTCGAACTTCGAAGTTTTTTGGCCACATAGATCAGCTACAGGTATTGGCACAGGTCTTCATAGATGTTTTTGGTCATCAGTATTACCTTTTTCTTGCTATCTTCGTTAGACGTAATAAATACTATGACACAGACCCGTCTGAGCTAAGCAAATCTTTTAAATGTTTGTGTGTTGTGTGTTTTTTTTAATTCAGTTTTTTTACTGCGCGCAGTGGGGCGGGTGAGAGAACGCTATATCATAACCAGAAACAGATGTGATGTTGTGTTTTTAGGGCACGGGGTAATAAGGCCATCAGTTAAAATTTATGTGGGAACCGCGCGTAAGTGAGATATATGGAAATGTGAAGAAAATGTGAACGGTACGAGCGAAAGAGAGAGATGGACTCAATTACAATATGGCCGAACGTGTGTTGTGGGACTTGTGGGACGCTGATAAAAAGTAGAGTTTATTTTGTTTTTTATCACTTTGATCTATAATATCGTCCCATCGTAATTAGATATCTGAATTTTTCTTTTGCATTTTGAATTAAAATTCAAATTAGAATCTGTTATTAGATATTGTTAAATCACAATAGCAGTTTTGGTCTGATCCAGGATTCGACCCAGGTACCGAACGTCTGTGAAACGTCCTAACTACAAGGCAGTCAAATATAGTATATATAAAGAGGTACATTTTCCAACCTTCTGTTTTGAATAAGATTGAGATTGATGAAAGATTTTTACGGACTGACTACACTACTCAGGAAAGACATATCGTTTCTATAATCAGCTGTGCCTCAGGGTGTTACACACCCAAAATCTGTCAAAGATCTTCAACCGTTCATCTTGAAATGACGTCGGGAGTTACATATCATATCGCTTTACCCTAAACCCTAAAACCATGATAATTATGTGCATGGGTTTGTGGCGTAGTACATTTAATCTACGGCCCCATGAATTTCTCAACGCACGTCACTTCCGTTCCTACTACAATAATATTGCCATAAAAATGACATAAAAATGTGATGGCGATAAAAACGGGATCATGGGAGTGCATTATTAAATTGGTTACCCCTCCTAAAAACGTTGCTTGCTTTATTTGTTTTTTTTACGTATAATGTAATCGAGCAGCCGGATGAACATGTGCTAAGCTAAGGATCTATATCCCTTTAAGTAGGCTAATAGGGCTTTTTAAAGCATAAGTGAGCAAACGGGGAGTATTTTTAATACTCGAAATGCGTCATTATGTTCATCAGGTACTGTCATGCTGCATACACGACGCGGTACGACCGGGGAGGTACCTCTAGCTCACTGCCGTGACGTGACAGCTGTTCTGTCGAATTTCGTGCTGTGTGAGTTGCCGAAAGATGTTATGGGAAAGAAGGAACGAGGAGAAGACATCTAATTCTATATAACTTCTTTGAGGATGTAAACTTCCAGCATCACCATTAATGGGTGTTGGTAGTTATTAAAATGCTCTGACTTCTCTTTATGAACGCCGCACACTTATCAACTCGGAAAGGGATCGTAAACGCCTTGCCTAGAAAACCGAAGACGACGTGACCACGTTACCTTTCCCATTAGTGCGCATGGAGTTTCATACAAAGAATATTTACCGACTCGAGGTGATACGGTTACGACCCCTTTCCTAGTTGATAAGTGTGCTGCGACCATTTGCCTCCTATACAATAAAAATATAATATTTCCTTCCAGCTTTTAAATATTAAATACCATGTTTGCGCAAGTGTACAATATTTCATATTAAATATTGAAAACATTTACCCGATCGTTATTAAACCTTTGAGGATATTGCTACCCTACAGCTATATAAAATGTGAAGGTTGTTTAATACTTTCATTAAAAATATTTATCTGTTTTGGATTTCTTACTCAAAATTCTTTGTAATATTTTTTATATACACGGTAAAATATCCTTTCAAAGCATACAATTACTGTACTACTATGTAAATTGCGTTGAAAGTATCAATTTATAGTTGATAGAATGTATTGTTAGAAATTCATATTGTACTTACTAATATGCTTTATACTTTATTATAATATTTTTATTAATTTTAATTACATTAATTACGACCGGTTTTAATAACCCATCATTAGGTTGTTTTTCATACAAGTAAAAGTATCTATGTTATTCTATCTCACCTAAAAATATATTTAATAAATATTAAATTGCATTAATTGAAATGACATAATTTAATTTACTTCACTCTCGAAATTTTACTAATATTAAAAATGCGATAGTTTTATGTTTGTTTGTTACTCCTTCACGCAAAAACCGCTGAACCGATTTTCATGAAATTTGGCACATAGAGAGTAACTTAGATTAACCCATAGTATAGTTTGTATCTCAAAAAAAATATCCTATGCGATGCCGTGGGATGATTTTATATGTTCCACGGGATCGAAATTTACGCGGGTGAAATCTCGTGGCGTAGCTAGTCAACAGCTACAGTGACAGTTAATAGCAATAGCAATAGACCAGTATGACACCTAATGAAGGGCTCGAGTCCCGCCAATTAGCCGGTTACTTATGTAGGTCATCTGATTAGGGAGTCGGTTTGGACTACAATATATGGGCTCGGCTAATGTCCTCGACTCAGGCGAATTGTTGGGTAGACAGTTTCTATTACAATTCTCACTACAAGCTATCGCATTCTTGATCTAAAATGATTTGGTCGCGAAAATGAATGATGGTGATAATAAATCTGTTGGAATAATTAAAAATGTACATTATCAGTATTCTTTTGGCTATAGAGAGTTTCTAGTTTTCTACTCTAGATTTACGTTAAGCTAATTTATCTGATCAATCGATTTTTTTGTATGTTCTGTAATAAAAATGGTTTTTGAGAGTTTGTTTTTAAAGTTAATACTTAAATTTTTTTATACAAATAAAAAAATATATATTTTAATTTTAATTAACTATAAATAATTATATGAATATTGAACAAAAACAATTCTGTATCTATTTTATTTTTTTTATAAAAAAAACTGTTTGGTCTTTATTAAAGTAGCTTATAATCATTAGATTGGAAATAAATAAAAGAAGAAGCAGCAGGTTAAATACACTTTTCTTTACATTTTTACTCCACGAATCCGGGCTAGTTATAACTAGTAGGTATACCACTGAAATATCTGTTATTATGTATACTTGAGTTATAGTTATTTCTAGACTTTCCGCAAATAAGTGAAACCTAAACGCTTATATTGTTACATGCCAGCATGTTGACGATGTTCCCGCGTCATGTAACGCCAAATAATATAATAAAAGCCAGCCGTTAACAATAACAGCCAAGTCGTTAGGCGAAGTTGTAACACGAAAGATCCCGGCGCAATAAAAGTTTCCCCGCAAACACCTTCGCCGCGAGATTGGTTAGACAATAACTTTGATTCGAGCATTAAACGGAACGGAAATCTGCATTAACTGGCGGCGTTTGAGAGTAAAAATTGTTGTTAATAATTACGTAATGACCACGCTTACGCCGATCGTGTTTCTCTATCGCTTGTTCGACGCTCTCTCATGTACGCTCGGCTCACATGACAATAAACTGTCGTGCGTGCAGCCGGCGCTCGTCGACTTATAAGACGTTACAAAGTCGAAAATGAGGTACGAGTTAACTGGGTGAAGCATACAGAAATTGAAAAAAGAAATTATAATATTATTTTAAGTTTACGCGAATGTTGGCGTAAACATGTGTGCATATGTGAATAATATTATTCAACATTCAATACAAATTAATTCAACAGATCTCATAGAGTTCTTTTTACCCGCCTTTTAATTGCTTTACATAATGTGTTCTTCTAAGAACACCGAATGCCACGAACATATTATAACAGGTAAGCCAAAAATAAATGTCTCCAAATCCTTTACAAATCGATCGGCCCGGCCCTACCTTAAGTGGCTGTGCCTTTTCGACAGCTGGCCGAAATGGTCGAGCCGTAGATAAGCGCGATGTGGGTCGCGATATCTGGACGTCAGATAGATACAGATACAGGTAGATATATCTCCATGCGTTGACGTATCGGTATTATACAGATCAGATATTAATTGCATGTATAATGTGCAGAGGTACCTTTTAATTATTGTTTCGGAGGCATCCGTTGTTGTGTGATTAAACTGATAGAAATACGAATCCAAAAAGGTTTTGCTTGTTTAGAAGGTAAAACTGAAATATTGCAAAACTACCGCAGGACTAAAAGGTTTTTTTACTCCAATTGAATTTAAATAATAAACCTAATTTTGAAAAACTGGGACCGTCATCAAAATGGATTCGCCTAGTCACTGAGAGATTTTGGGATGAGGTAGTGTCACGCTGCATGCATGCAGCCAAATTGGGCCGGCACGTACTTACGTCATGATATCTTCGTAAAGTGACAGCTGGCTCTCGCGTTTCGTGCGGCATGTAAGTAGCCGGTGGCCTATTATAGGAGGAGAAAGGAGGGCAATGCATCTGTGTAATTTACGCGGAAGTCTTCGGGCATCGCTAGTCACGAAAATGGCTCTCACTGCTCGTTTGCTTCCTTAAAAAAATGGTCAAAAAATTAAATTTTTAGTTGTAGTTTTTCAATAACTCTTTAGTAATAATTGATATTGAAATTCAAATTCAGATGTGTTGAGTGTCTCTACTCTTTACAACGTTATGACGGTTGTAATGATTTGATCAGTTAGCTCTGAGTGGTCCAATTAAGTGTCGCCTGAAGGCACGCCACAGATTTGCATATCCATTCTTGATGCATGTGGCATGGCCTTAGTGAAGATTTGGCGTAAGCCGAGTCTAACGAAATTATGACAAATTAAGCTTTAGGACCCAAGAGCAAAGGACTGAGATATTCACACCTACATGTATACATACATATAAATACATGAATACATGTAAACGTTAACTCGATGTCAATGTAGTCAGTTAAAAATAATATTGCAGAAAATACAACTATTAAGAAGTAGTAAGATCTTCACTAGAGTCCAACCACTATTCGAAACGTACCTCTTGCTGATACGATACCGGCGTCAAGTGGCAGCTATAATGTCGCGTTTCGTGCGGTGTATGTGTGTCCTCCATCGATCCGATCAAAAGATAAAAAGTGTGTGCTTTAGATCACACAACTGAAGTAAAACTTAATTATTGATTTAATACACAAATTCATTACCGTCGTAGATATCTGAAATAAAATAAATTGTCATATGATATTTACTTTTTAAATACAATTTTTTTTTATGAATGGCAACTTGCATTGGCCTCGCCCGATGTGTGATTTTTGTAACGCTCTTGCCAGCTTAGTCACCAAGTCAAGAGATCGCATCGAAGTTTTACTTCAAAAGAGAGATACAACGCATTATACCTATTCTGCACATGCTCATAGAGCATATATCAATAATAGGATTTGAGTACTCATTTGTCCCCTATACTATAAGGATACATATACTACGTATATACAATAAGAATATAACAAATATAAATGAATGTGAGTTTGTCACGCTTTCACCTCGAAACTACATAACCGATCATCATGAAACTTTGTATACGTATTCCAAGAGCTATTAGAGAGGACATAGAATTTATTAAAAAAAAAACAATTATAAGAACTCGAGTGAAGCCGCAGGTAAAAGCTTTTACTTTAATACTTTAAAAAATTAAACTAACTAATCTCACTGCCGATGTATCATAATTGTTCGGAAAAGCGTACTGTAGAGTGTAGTCCGTAGTAGTGCTACGAAAACGTAGCGTGGCTACAGGCAGCTACGATGCTCAATCCTTGGTTGAATTGTGCTCAATGACTTCCTCTGTGAATTTTTTTTATATTGTAAGGGGGAAATCGAGAAAACGGAGCCATTATTACATAAATCCACATAGAGGTTATGCAGATGCATTGCCCTCATTACTCCTTCTCCCTTCATGGGTCATCAATACGTATAGTTTTTATACACGAACGAACACACAAAAAATGTTTTAGTGTCAACCTTAATGTCATTGTGAAAGACCTTTCCATAGAAACCCGGGTGGTCGTGGAGATACAGGTCAAATAAAAAAAAACCTTAGATACTGTTCTATATATGGAGTGCTTGCCCTTAATTTTTTTATTAATTTATTTTTGTTTGAAATTCGAATAGCGGTGCTCAGAATACATCAACCTACAAAGTTTCAACTACGTAGGCCTCATAGTTTTCAAAAAAAAAATGACTATGATATTCGGACGGACTGACAGACAAACAGACATATAGGTTTTCGTTTCTTGCCATTTGGCTACGGAATCCTAAAAATCGTAACAACACACTAAAATACTACGACTTTTTTACATTTCAAATAATTCAAATTGAATACGAACAAAGGATTTTTACTATACTATTATCATTCTAGTTGGGTTAATCACAAGGGAATAACCGAACCAGTTGGTAGTTGTGTACCTACGTCCACGCCTTTCATAAATATTTTCACGTGGGGTTTTTGTTGTTCAATTTATTTATTACAAAATAAATAGAAAAATATTTGAAAGTAAATAATTTATTAATTGTCTCTATTTTTAAGTGTCTTCCAAAACATTGTAAATGAAATATCAAAATACCATCGATATATCCACTACAATTACAGTTGTTAAATGATGTGTGCCATCGACAAGAAATAGTCAAGTCAATGATTTTTAAAATTTTATTATTTACTTACTTACTATAATTTATTTTATATATGTATACATATAATAAAAAAGTAAAATTTGAGTGTCTGTACATTGAATATATTTACGAAACTAATTGGGGGCGATTTTAATATAGTAAGAGAACACTTTTCTATGATTTTAAATTTTTTTGTTTGTCTGTTTGTCCGTTTGTTCGGGCTAATCTCCGAAACTACTGGACGGATTTTCATTAATATAGCTTTCATATCAGAATAACATAATAAGTTAAAATTTTGAATACTTTTTGAAGTGCGAAACCCACGCGGGCGAAGCCGCGGGCGGAAGCTAGTTATATATATAATTTATTTATTTACTTATTTTAAATTTGATATCAAAGACAAATCAAGAGTATTACATGATTATGAATAAAAATAGATTACAAGATTAGTTTAATTGAATTATTATTTATTTTGAGTTGTAAGTACAATTTTTTTTATGGTATAGGGGGCAAACGAGAAGTCGGTGTCATTTTCATGACTACCGACGCCTATATACATTCACACAGAAGCTATACAGATACGCTGCCCTCCTGTCTCGCTCCACCTCCCCGGGCCACCGGCTACTTCCACGCCGCACAAAACGCGACAGTACAGCTGTCACTTTACGCCGCGCCAGTCTCATGTAATTGTAGACAATCCAATATTCCCTTCTTCGAAGTTGAGAAAGATAAAGAGTATCCTTAAGAAAAAAAAACTTTTATTTGTATTTCTCACACGAAACATCTAAATAAGCGCACATAGTTAGGAGAGACAGGATAATAATGTCGCTTTAGCCGAATTTCGGCTACGGCAGACGTCTCTATAGAGACGAGCCATCTTCGCAAGTAAAAGAAACATTAGTTGGAGTATTTTTGTTGTAATACGAATGTAATGGAACATATTGTGTGGTTTTATTTATTCGGACGGAGGTAATTGGGGTACATTTAGGCAAGGAAGGTCATAACGGAGTGGTTATATCAATATAGATACCATACGTCCAAGACGTTTGGCAAACTTATTTTACACTAGCTGGTGCCTGCGACTTCGTTCGCGTAGCGTAGTAATATTATAATCAAAGTGATTTGTTATTGTTTGTTTGCAGTGTGCCGAAAGTCCGATTTCCCGTCTGAATAAGCGATGTTACAGTAGTACAAAGTATTTTTTTATGTTGACCAGGCTTTGTATCTTTACACCACAAACAGTTTCATTCGAATCCGTTCAGTAATTTCGGAGATTAGCCCGGACAAATAGACAAACAGACTAACAGACAGACAAAAAAATTTAAAAACTTTAAAAAGTGTTCTAATAAAGTGCCCCTAATTAGTTTTTCTTAAATGTATTCAATGTACAGACACACGAATTTTACTGTTTTATTATATGTATAGATCATTTTATTTTATAGGATAATTCACTGCCTCGTGGTCTAGTGGCAAGCGTGTTCAACCACAGACGTGAGGTCCTGGGTTCGAATGCCGGGTCAGACCAAAAATTGTTATTAGAATTTTTCAATTTCTAATAACAGTCCGGAGTCAGAAAGTTGGCGGTGGTACACCCCCGTGCCTCGGAGAGCACGTTAAGCCATCGGTCCTGCGCCCGATTTCTCTCCGGTCGTGTCGGACTGCCGTCCCATCGGAATATGAGGATGAGGGAATAGAGAGTGCACTTGTGTCTGCGCGCACACTCGTGCACTATAATATGTCCTGCGCAGATGGCTCGTCTCTATAGAGACGGCCGCCGTAGCCGAAATCGCATAGGACGACATTATTATAGGATAACGGGGACTATCAGAAACTTTTGCTGACCGTTTACCGTGGCCTGGGTTAGATTTCAACCTCCTATACCTATTTCTGTGAATATATTTCAAATATTCAGTTTTTTGCCACAGGTAAAGTAGGCTTAAAGCGATGGCAAAAATAGATAAATAATAATCCATTCAGTAAGAAGTAGTACCATGCTGCTTTCAAGTTAAATGTGATGACCACCGAGAGGTACCTCTCGCTCTCACGAAACCCCTATCTGTTCCTTTATCGGCCTCTAGACACAGCTGTGCAATCTGGTTTCGTGCGGTGTGTTATTCCCGAGAGACCTGAGATGGGGGAAGGAGGAAGATGGTACCTAAATAATCCGTAACCTGTATGCAGAAGTCTGTGTCTCCGAAAGTTCGTTTGCCCCCCTACGCTAAACCGCTTTAAAGTGACATATGCCGTTTCGTGGCCTATTGGAGAAAAAGAAGAAGGAGGTATTATAGGTAATTTTATGGGCATCAATCGTCACTAATTGTATCTCTATGCTTTTGTCCCTTAAAATATAAAAAAGAATCATTTAATAGCACGATGCGCAAACAACTATATCCTGTATTACTCTAGGTGACACGGGATTTAACGCACGAGCTTTTTGTACCGACATGACGTTACCGGTTTGCTCACAAAAACCGGTAAAACGGATTTACCGGTTTATACGGTTCGTTAAACCGTGCGTTAAACGTATTTATATAAAAATCGACGAATTTCACCGGAAAAAAATATTTTTTGTGCATCGAACAATACACGAAGTTCACGGCTGTTTTACAGTTGATATTAACGTGCTGTTAGTTTAATATAATCGCTGTACGCTCGGTCCAATAGTTTTGTTATATTGTAGTGTACACTTAGATAGGCGGTAGCGTTTTTCGTAACATTTTTTTATACATTAATTGTTTTTTTTAATTATACACACTGCTCAAGAAAAGTTACGTATATAACTTGCTCTCACTCGTAGTCACCGATGATTCATTAACTTGTACAAACCCCATGCAGTTTATCATATTATCTTTCACTTCATGGCGGTATTAGCAGGAGATACGTCTCGGTCTTATACCGAGAAGTACCTCCTGGTAGTGTGGACACTAGCAATTTTATTACAGCTGCGATAAATAAATAATAGCTTATATTTTACTTTCTTTTTTTATACTCAATTTATACAATTTGATGGTAGACGTTGTTGCATTGTTGGTGCCTGGTACCTAAACTAGGCTTTATGGGTCTTTTTGAGTGACAATAATAATTAACAGTAAAATAGTAACAATAGATTTTTAATAGCAAAACTTTGCTTAGATAAAATAGGAGTTCCACAAGGCAGTGTGCTTGGGTCGCCTCTTTACCTCATCTACACAACTGAACTTCCAACCTCAGACTGGAAGTTCTACTGATAATACTGCCATAATGGCGTGTCACTAAGATTTAACAATAGCGTCTAAAATCCTCAAACCTAAATGGTATTTTGAACTGGTTTAATGAGTGGTAAAGATGTACAAATCATACTGGCCTGCATCTCGCTTCTCTAAGCGCAGGCAAAAAATAATTGTTACTTAAATGGGAAAAACATATCTTTGCCAAGCGTACACAATAATGATCCATCCTAATGATGGAAATACGCAATCTCTATAAGCTGGTAGCTCGCTAATCTAGACTGTCTCTGTTGAACCCCGTCACGATAAATGAGGAACCGAAGATTCGATTGACGCTCCGCTAGTCTACGGCCACAGCACCCGACGCAATAAAAGCCAAACGCCGCCGGCTCATTTCGGCTATACCGTTCATTAAATGCAAATCTAGATATTATTAATAACTAGATAGGCGGGGCTAACAAACCGAACACGACTCTGGCCATTCTGTACGCTCGTTAGAATAATGGCGGGCATATTAAACGCTTTTAAATTCGCATACTCTGTGTATTTTTTTTAAATTCGGACATGCGACTGAGGTACAGGTAATGGCAAATGTGCGATTTGTATAAGTGTTTAGGTTTTTCGTGCGAGCAATTTGTTAGGTATGTTCGTGAACCAAAGTGATATTGTGTTTTTAGTTTTAATTCCTTCGCATTTCATGGTGAATTTATTGTTTTTTACTCTGATTTATATCTCCATTAGCGAATGTTGTGGTTTTGATTTTCCAATCGCAACGATTTACTGTCATATATTCTTGTTAGAGGAATCGCTTTAGGCAATTTTGACACCTATCAACGAAAATAAATAATCTATAAGAATGTAGCCAAAGAGTTTGGGGCTACAACTAAGATTAAGTTAATTAAGAAACAGCTTTAAGTGCTTTGATAATTGGTCCGAGCATCACTGACTTTCCAGCCCTACGACGACCCAACTGTAGTTAAAAATAACTAAAGCACTTTCGATCCCCGGAATCTCACGCGGCAACTGAGTCCAACGAGGCAGTAAATCGGAATTTGTCGATTAAATCCTCATCAATTTTACGTAAATTAAAGTATCTCTTTGGAGTCACAGCTATTTCGTCTAATGTAAGAAATTGAATGTTTGACGGCGAGTGAGCTTCACCCGCATTGGACCAGATCGTTAGTTCGCTCTAAGATGTTTGAGCTTTTACGAGCAACTAACGAATCTAGGAGATAAATTTTATATACATAGCTAAATAGCATATTCGGGCTACTTTTAACAGAGATTAACATCTCTCTATTTGCTTATCTTAGTTGAAAGATAAGAAAGTTATATCATAGTATAATATCTTATAAGATATTATGTGTGAAATGATAACCGAAGATCGAGGCCAGTGGCGTGCTATGGGCTGTATCATAGGGCTATGCCCAACAGTGGACTGCTATAGGCTGATGATGACAATGATCTTATAAGACTAACTTAACTAAATAGAATAAAACTTATTAAGCGTATTTTTTTTGTAATTTACTTACGTCTCTTTTTTAATTAATTTTGTGAAAGCCTCCTTTATCCTTCGACAATTCGAAATCCTAAAAATAATCACAGAAAATATTTAACTTGTAAAATATACGAAAGCAAATCCTTGTAATTAACTCTAGATAAAGTTAATCAACGACCGAACATAGAGTAAAGAATCGTTTACGGATAATTATAGCTTTTGTGTAAGTTGATAAAATCAGTGGATGGAAGTTTAATTGGTCTAAAATGACAAACGATAGGGATCAATGAAACAAAAAGAATGTTGACTTTGACAAATTGGTACTTGTGGCTCCTATAGTACCTATTGCTACATGTATTATTGTATTTAGTAAGTAGGTATATATATGCGATAATTAAGTCTTTTTAAAATTATAGCCACATTGAAATAAATGATATATTTTTATGGCCATAATGTTTCATCTTTACAAGGTTTCCTATCTGAAATATTATTTTACTTTAATAGTCTAGTTTTATAATTATTACAGTTATTAAAATCTCGTACATTTGATATTCGCAGCACAGTGGATATTTTTATGTTTGTTTGAAAAATCGTTAAAAATGGGCAAGAATTCTCCATTAAAACATCTTTTCTCTTAAGTTTTGGTTATTATTTTTACGTACTGTATTAAGTGTGTGCTTTTCACCACCCTGTATTTCTTAAATATGTATTTCCGAATAAAAGGACAATTACTTTGTTAACCTCTTAGATCATTTACTAAATGACATACCCTCAATTATTCGTTAAAACAATCGATTAAAATTAAATCGATCTATCTTCGTATTAAAAACCTCCTTGATATTTCCGCTCATGTTTTGGCTATTGTCTTTTCTTTTGATACGGTAAGCAAATTCTTAGGACACGCTGAAAGTCTCATGTGATCATTAAAGAGTAACTCAGGCGAGGGCCCTCCATCTCGCTGAGTGTCATTTAACACGTCCGATCAAAGGGACGGCGGGTAGATTGCCCTTATCTGGCGTTTTCGTGCATCTTGTTTGCGCTTGCTCGTCGGATATATGACCTTATGAATTGCAAATGTCACTTTTCTGTTAATTTGCAATAACGCCGCTTGAAATTATATGTTTTAGTTTGTAATACTTTGCAACAGCTACAGATACAAGTTATAGCTATCATTATTTTAATGCAAATAATATGATTATGTCTACATTGGATTTATTTTATGAACTAAATACATTATTTATAATACTTTATACTAGCTGACCAGTGCCAACTTCGTTGGGCATTCATCGAAATAAATAAATTATATATTATAAGTTGGACAAAGTACATTAAAAACACTCTTGTAGATTCAAAAATTTGTCAATACTTACATCGTGATACGAGATCAAAATGACTTTCGTACTTTGATGAAAGTTTTATTTCAGTGAGATTCATGATGATATCTTCTGAATCTCAATAATAAAATGACGTATTTACTGCGATACGCGGAAACAAACTTTATTGCATTATAACATACGCAATTCATCAATAATAATTTTATTCTTATTAAGCTCTATCATTCCTTATTATAATAGAAGGGAAACTTCCCCTTTAGTAAATAACTCTTCATACGTCACTCTTGCCCAATATTACATGTATTTTTATGATGCAGAGAGGCGAGGTCATAAAACAAAATGAACCAGTTTTAGTGCTCATTTTTGTATTCGAGCATTTGCTGTATATGAATTTATATTTAAGGACAAGCGTTGGGACGATATAATCTCCAGCTCGTGGAACGGCCTCCGGAAAAGATTCACTATTATTTACCGACTGCGACAGAAAGGTGGTGATATTTTCAATAATATATATGTAGACTAATACTAATATCTAATACATATAATAAAATCGTAAGAAAGTTAAAACTGTACATTGAATATTTTTTAATAGAATACTTAGGGTGTGATCTATAATCGATACCGAGGCCAAAAATATAGTTTTTAAAATTTTTGACTGCTTGCCTGTTTATCTGTTTGTCTGTAGGTATGTCCAGACTAAACTCAAAAAGTACTGCATGGATTTACTTCATATTTTGCATGAATATTACTAACATTAGTAAGAGGTAGTGCCACGCTGTATACTTGCATGCAGCCGAATTGGGCCGGCACGACCGGGGAGGTACCTCTCGCTTACACGAGACCGGCGTGAAGTGACAGCTGTG
>LUGF01040204.1:0-14448 GCA_001625245.1 Calycopis cecrops
TATATTTTTATTCAAGTAAGATTCATAAAAATACTTTTTGAACGCATCCATTTGCGCCCCTTGAGTATACGCTGTTAATACAAAAATATCCCATGGGACTAGTGTCAGGGAAAACAGAATGGTGTGATCTTCTTTTCATTTAATATTATTGGAATACTGTTAATGGAAGTAATCTGAAAATAGCTTTTAGTGACAGCTTAAATGTATTTTAAAATATTGCAACAGTGCAGGCCTTTTACCACAGATTAATAAACTTAATTTTTATTGTAGTAATAATGTCATCCTAGCCATCTGCGCAGGGCATGAGTATATAGTGCACAAGTGTGCGCGCACCATATTTTTTTTGTTTAGGAAGTAACATATTTTATTATTATGATTATTATTATTATCATTATTGACTGTTTGTTTATGACGCCCAACGAAGTACGCACAAGCTAGTTACTAATAAATAACATATACTAATAAACAATTACAAAAACTAAACTTAGTTCGATCTGTGACTAACTCAATACGCGAGAACTCCAGTTTACGCGACCAATAAATTTCATCTGGTAAGTTAAAGAGCCGCTGATAACAGAATCGATGAGTTGGCGCCGCGCCAGCTCGGGAACACTCCACAACCGTTACAGCAAACACGTATTGTGACGGAGAAACTACTATCGAGATTTGGTAATGTCACATAAACACATGTGTTTTATGGTATGTAAGGGGGCAAACGAGTTGGAGCTCCTTCATGGCTGTTTGTATTATTTGTGCTGTCGCGCGCCTTGCATCCTTCTTTTCCTTTTGACGTCTGCCAATGCTCATATACTTCCGCGAGTGTTATGTGCATAGATTTAGAATGTACAAGATACACAAGATCAAAACAGAGGCGAGACAAAAAAAATATTTGACAAATATCAGAATTACTACAAAAACACATAAACGACTTTGTCATTATAATGTAATCTGGACGCTTTGGCCTCTTACTCGCTAAACTAATTGTCTCATATGTACTTCATCTACTGTCTCTTTTTTTTCCGATGCTTGGAACTTAATTTAAATGTCTCGCTCCCACGCTTTGTACATCTTTCACGTAGTGAGAACAATTCTAAATCTATGGTTATATTTGTGTGTGGCCCTTCGTCCTTAAACCCAAATAGCCATCGGAAACTTACAGCATAAAAGACGAGGGCATAGCTTTCAGTTTATGTAATATTTGCAGGATGAAGTATCTTGTGAGCGAAATATAGGTGCTTCTATTTACTTGTTTTATTATTATTACTAGCTGCGCCCCGCGGTTGCACCCGCGTAAATTTCGATCCCGTGGAAAATCATCCCATGGTATCCCATTGGAACATTTTTTCGGGATAAAAATGTGTTAATCCACGTTAATCTCTATATGTGTGCCAAATTTTATGAAAATGGGTTCTGCAGTTTTTGCGTGAAGGAGTAGCAAACAAACTTTCGCATTTATTTAATAGGATATTCATTTTTTTTATGAGTATTTCTATCGAAACACGCCATTTCTCTTCTAAAAAACCTACCAGGAGAACATAATCACTTGAGATATATTCCCTCCACTCGATTGTTATTCACGTCGCCTCGCTGAAACGTTAGACAAATGCCTTTTGAATGAAGGCAATAAAAACGAATGGCCCCACTTGCCGGGGAGCTGGCTGCAATCGGTGCCGCGCTGATGGAGTCCAATGCATCCCGAGGGAGATAAAATCTCTCCATCAATTTAGAACTCAGCTTGGCAATTTGATTTTTTAACAAAATTCTGACACAGGGTTGACAGATGAAATAGGCTAAGGGTACCATTAGCCAACCAAAAAAAATTAAATTTTGGAAATTCAAACCTCTGTAATAAAGGCATAGTAGTAGTATTTTTTTATGATATATGGATCCAAAAGTTCAATCGGAGCCTTATCCATGGCTACCGACACCCATAGACATCCGCATAGAAGTTATATACACGCGTTGTCGTCCTTCCTCTACCTCCCTCCATGGGCCACCGGCTACTTACACACCGCACGAAACGCGACAGCAGTATGTTAATTTTTGATCCCGACTGATACCAAAAATCCATATATTTTAGTTTTCCCATCTGACAACCCTAGCCACATGGCTCTAATTGTTTTCTTTTCATTAGGCAAACGAGCCGACGGAGTCTTGTTTAGAAAGGGACCTCATGAGTAAAGTCATTAGTGTCAGCCCTTAGTAATTATACCTCTCACACAATGACGTCGCATATTATGGTGAGATTCGTGGAACTTCTGACTTTTCCATGGCCCATTGGAGCTGTAGATGGAGAGCTGCACCTCTGTATAACCTGTATGCTAAGTTACGTCGCTCATCTCTAACTACTCGTTTGTCCCTAATCCTAATCCTATTAATATTATAAATGCGAAAGTTTGTATGTTTGTTTGTTTGTTCCTTCACGCTAAAACTGCTGAACCAATTTTCATAAAATTTGGCACACACATAGAGGATAACTTGGATAAACACATGAGATAGTTTTTATCTCGAAAAAATGTCCCTATGAGATGCCATGGGATGATTTTCTATCTTCCACGGGATCAAAATTAACGCGGGTAAAACCGCGGGCCGCCACTAGTACCATATATATTTGTAAAAGACCATATCATTTGCCTTCTCTTTTCATCGTCATCAACAGTCTTTACCCGTCCACTGCTGAACGTAGGAACTCCTTCGTGAGCGCCAAGACGACGGATCTTCTGGATCCGGACTGCGAAGACCATCTTCCCACCTGGTGAATGGTCGACTAGCACTTCATCTTGCTACTACTGCTTCTATTTTTTATGGCACAGAAGGAAAACGATCTGTCGAGTCACCTGATGGTAAGTTATCACCAACGGCTATTCGCCAGCAACACCAGAGGTCTTACAGATGCGTTGCCGACCTTTGACAGAAGAATAAGCTCTTTTCTTGAAGACCCCTAGGTAGTATATCGAAAATACCGAGGGAGGCAGCTGCTTACATATGGAAGTGGTGGACAAAAGCGGCCTTCGGATTTGCTATAGCTGCCAGTAAATATGCTCATGTTACCAGGTAACGGCTACATTCCAACGTCGAGCCTGCGCGAGATCCTGGCGGCCCTGGACGACCAGCTCACGCCCGATCAGCTCAACGAGATGATCGCCGAGATAGACACAGACGCCTCGGGCACCGTCGACTTCGATGGTGAGGATTGGTGGTATAACAATCGCAAGCCGTTATACGTATGCAGCGCCGGACCAGTTGGGCTCCAGCCCCAAGCCCCGCAAAGCTAAAGGGCTATAAAATCATTTTTGTACCCATAAAGGGGCCTCCTCTCAACTCCCATAGTCTCCTAATCCGGGGCCCCAAGAGAACCTACTCCGGCGCTGGTAGCATGGACTACGATGGTGATGGGTAGTACTGCAATTGAAACGACGACTAGCGATGATAGACACCGCACGAAACGCGACAGCACAGCTTTCACTTTACGTCGGTAACGTGTAAGTGACAGGTATCCTGTTTTCGTATCATCCGCATCTCAATTAAATAGATAATTCATAACAATTATATCTGTGGACATTTATTATCACACTATGTTAGCCTAGCCCTGTGCTAAGTACCGTAAGGACTTGTGTTACGGGTACTAGACAACGGAATATATTTGATATCTATATATATAAAACTCAAACGTGACATAGCCATCTATCAACGCACAGTCCAAACCACTGGACG
Organism: Calycopis cecrops; assembly: GCA_001625245.1. Lineage (NCBI taxonomy): Eukaryota > Metazoa > Arthropoda > Insecta > Lepidoptera > Lycaenidae > Calycopis > Calycopis cecrops. The sequence continues at coordinate 3,715 of LUGF01040204.1, forward strand.
GATCAAGCTGAAATTTGTCATCCAGGTAGATGTTACGACGTAGGCATCCGCTAAGAAAGGATTTTTAGAAATTCAACCCCTAAAGGGGTGAAATAGGGTGTTGAAGTTTATATGGATTTCTTAGAAATTAAACGCGGGTGGAACCGCGGGGCACTGCTAGTGACACATAAACTGCGCTCCGCTTCGCTGCCCTTCGCCACGCTTTTGGTGTGAATTGACTCTATAACTAAGTTAGTAAGAGATATAAGGGAAAGAAAGAGAGAAAAAGACAGAGAAAAAGAGGGAGATGGCATACAAAAATCTTCCTTTTTGTCGAATGGAGACCATACGAACGGGGATGTACCTCTCGTGATACCGCCGAAATTTTCGGTTCGGGTTTTGTGTGGTTTGTGAGCAGCTGGTGACAGGGGTGAAGGAAGACAACGCCTCTGCATGGTATGGCGGTTATTAAAAGGAATAAGAAAAGTGTTGGTAGACACGAGAATCGACGAAGGGTTTGAACGCATAAAAGCTATAGAAGAAAGACGCAAACTAAAGGCTAGTTTAGCAAATTTTCCGTGATTACCTACACTCATATATATTTGCAGCCTGCACATCAGATATATTTTTTATAGTATAAGGGGACATTTTCATGACTACCGACGCCCATAGACATCTGCATTGGTGTTATACAAATGCGTTGCCTTCTTTCCTCCTCCACCTTCCATGGACCACCGGCTACTTACGCACCGCACGAAACGCGACACCGCAGCTTTCGCGGGTCTCGTGTTAGCGAGAGGTACTTCCCCGGTCGTGCCGGCCCAAATCGGTTGCATCCATGCATGCAGCGTGGCACTACCTCTTGCCCAGTTTGGCAACACAACAAAGAAAATAATACCCCTTGTTATCTACATATCTGAAGGTCACCGTTGGAATGAAAATGCGTCCTTATCAGCCTTAAAATGCAAAATGCAATATTTCACCTGCTTTTTGTTATTTTCATTTCAGAATTCATGGAAATGATGACGGGTGACTGAAAGCTTTAAAGAAGATTAAACAGACGGCGCCGGGTGTCGACACTAGTTACCGCAATATAATATTTTAAAACTATCAGGGCATTTCCCTTCTTCTCTTCAGTCTTTAGGAAACATTTTTTGTTATCTGAAAGAAATTTACTTTTTTTCTCTTTTAAGGCTGTCATACACTAAACGATACGATAATATTTTATCTGCGTATAAAGCCATCCTTCAATATATGTCTGTGACAACAGATACTTACTACCACTACTACTATTACTACGATTGCTCGTTTGCTCCTTAAAGTATAAAAAAGAATGCAGATTAGTATTAATTATAAATTCAACGTTATAAATATGCCCTATACAGGGTTATTTTTTGGTCACCGGCCAAATTTTAAAATAAGGAATTAGACATCATACCGAGAGTGTGTTTTAATTTTGTCGTCTAATTGTAATATTTTATTAAATAAAAATCGATTTGAAATGGTCCTTAAAAATACATCGAAATGTTGTTATTGCACGAAATGTATCAACTTCAAGGTCAGTGACGTCGGCCTACCGTGAGTCGCGAGTGCGATGCACGTGGTGACCAAGAAATATGTTTTACAACATGGGACAAAGTAATTGTACCTAATTATTTTTTTAATATTTTTTTATTTCATAAATCGAATGTATTATTGATTCTGAACCAAACCTGAAAATTTGGCCAGTGACCAAAAAATAATCCTGTATAATTGATTTAACAAGCCTAAACATATATAAATCTAGTAGTGCCACGATCTATTGTTCCCGAATTGGGCCTGCACGACCGGGGAGGTACCTCTTGCTTACACGAGAACGATGTAAAGTGTTGTTGTGCTGCCACGTTTCGTGCGCGGTGTGAAAGTAGCCGGTGGCCCATGGAGGAGAGACGATCAGAAGCAACGCATATGTTTATCTCCATGCGGATGTTTATGGGCGTCGGTGGTCATGAAAATGGCTCCGACTGCTCGTTTGCCCACTTTTACTATTAAATAAGTATTTAATACAAATTTAACATTATAGCTACGTCGTATTTACATAATAGGCCTTTATATCTATATTATATAAAATTCTCATGTCACAGTTAGTTACAATACTTCTCGGATACGTCTTAACCGATTCTCATGAAATTTTGTAGGAAACATGAAAATATATCGTGTAGGTCAGAGAATCTGCCATTTATTTTTCATCTCTCCAGGGGAACTTACGAGGAACCACGGAACGCAGCTAGTATATATCGGTACGTTGCGTCGGTACCACGGAATAGATAAAAGACGTTGGAAAGGAAATCATACTTGAATTGTATGAAAACCAGTGTCGCCGTTTGACTCCCCACTCTTTATTTTTACTACTAACGCAATCCAATACGTACATGCATTTCGCACACACTATCCAGAAATCACTTGGAACTCTAAGTTACTATTGGTTCACATACTAGAGCAATTTCTATAAATGACGTGCATTTGACAAATGCTTGACACGCATAAAAACAACATATACATAACTAGGGTTGCAGTCGACTATTGATATCGATAGAAACAAAATAAAATAAAAAAGATTTAACTGTATTTATTTGTATATATTTATATAAAATAGGTATACTAAATATTTTAAGCGCTATTTATTCAATTATTGTCCCCGAAATAAAGTGTATTTATTAAGTAACATCCGTTTGCTTTCTTGTAAATTAGAATTTTTCAAAATAAAGTGCAATCTTACATTCATATATTTTTCTATAATAGCTTTAGTTAAATCTGTTACAGGGCTAGCTGTAGGATGTAATCCAATCTCATGATTACATATATTGCCGAATAATTGAAACCCGACAAAATTGCGCCAGATTTTTGGTGTACACATATTTTTGTTAAATTGTCGGAGACTATCAGTGTAAATCTTGATGACTGCTTCTGAAGTTTTGCAAATTTGTATTAAATCTTTCGACGGGTATAATAGTCCACCCTTATCTTTTGCTAGATTAAATCTATGGTCAGTATTTATTTCATTACTTAATAGCGCTCCAATACAAATACTACAATCAATTTTTTTCATCGAAATATGAGCAATGTAACAAGCAATATGGCTAATTATCTGGTTCTAAATACTGAAATATTTGGAAAAATAAATTTATGTCTTCATCGTCATTTGTTTCAGAGATTATTTCATCTTCCACTAAACCATTATTAGTCGTTTTATTTATATGTACTATAGGCAAAGATGTGCAATTGAGTATAGTGACATTTTCCAGAGCCGTGCAATTACCATTATCGAGAGACTTTAATTCTACATGAACCAGAAGCTTTTTGTATGCTGCTTTGAATTGACGGGCTGTGGGATTGTTGTTGCATCCGCCATGAGATCTAATATTTCCAAATAGCATCTCGAGGTGATATTAGCTTATTTTGTACATACGCAGGCAATTTATCGAATTTTTTATCGAATAAGTGACATCTCTTATTCGTTGCCAAGGACTCCCCAAAAACAATCCCAAACCATGCGATGGGTCTACTCGTGAAAGTATCGTCTCTATACAATACACTACGCGCTATCTATGGCGTTGCGTGGATTGCTTGCGTACTTTACAGACAACGTATATTTTTTCTATTTGTTTGCAATATTGTTGTTTTGATCGATCACGTAATATAAAATACATTTTTTGAAAAAAAAATACCTTAGACTAAGTTTTTCGACTTACCTATGAAAAGATATGCCTCCTTGCTTAATACTTGATGTCTGGCTTTGATTTTTACAAATAATAATAGCGGAACACGGCATTTTAAACAAATTTTACGCAGTTCTTGTCACAATCACACTGCAAGAGTGACTAAAAGCACGACATTCGTGTTTCGTTTCAAGTATGATTATCTAATCATACTTGCGGCGCGCCGGCTCCGCCCACATTTCCTTTCCAACCTTATTTATCTATTCCGTGGTCGGTACGTAGATTACAATGCACCCTTACTATCCCAACTACAATTTTAATTGCAGAGCCTCTGTTTCTTTCCGTTATTGGCTACGCTGACATCTGCTACACTAATTTAACTGAACAGAACAGCTAAATAAACTTGAGCGCCTTCAGAATCTAGCCATTAGGTTCATATTTGGTTTGCGCAAATGTGACGATGATGATGATGAAACAAAACAAACAATACACCACACACACTGACAAACAACAAAAAGGCACAGGGAAAGATTGAATCAGCCCTGAATCGATGTTGAGATAAAGATCAGAAGTGGGTTTGTAGGTCAAAGGACGCATTTACATAACCACGCCGACAATCACCGACATTTGGGGAGTCGGCGACTTTACATAGTTAGTCGCTCGTCGCATGCTCTGCTGAACGGTTTATAGTTGGAGTGGATTGTTACTTCTGGAACAGGGGTGACAAAGTCTATATTGCCGAGGGTCGTACGAGGTCCAGGTTCAACTATCTCTTGATGTCAGTTCGTGGTAGTTTGATTTGATCGCGGGCCGTTTTGATAAGGCCTGGAGCCGTATCTTTGACATCCCTGTCCTAGACCATTCACTACGGTAATTTAAACAGAGTTTAAAAAACAAGTAGCTGAAACTATTTTGAGCATACATTAACAACAATTTAATACTATATTTGTGCTTTTTTTATGGTATAGGGGGGCAAACGAGCAGACGAAACCATTTGCTGACTACCAATGCCCATTAGCATCAATTTATGTTGTGTTGCCCTCCTTTGCCCCAGTCCCACCACCACGTAGGATGTGTGGTGTATATCCCAGCAGGTTACTCACAAACAACGCCATCCCAGCCATCACTTTTAAGACAGTATAGGGACCTTGAACGGAACAAGAGAGCTCTAGTGATCATTTTAGGAACTAAGTGCTACCAAAACACTAAGCAAAAGACAATGACAATGACATGTTGACATCCTACTAATATTACAAATGAGAAAGTTTGTACGTTTCTTTGTTTGTCTGTTTGTTTGTTTGTTACTTCTTCACTCAAAAACTTCTAAGCCGGTTTTTAAGAAATTTGGCACACACATGAGTATGTTTATTTGTTTGTTTGTTTGTTACTTCTTCACTCAAAAACTGCTAAACCGGTTTTCATGAAATTTGGCACACACATGATTGGATTAACGCATAGGATAGGTTTTATCCCGAAAGAATATTCCTATGAGATGCCATTGAATGATTTTCTATTTTCCACGGTATCGAAATTCACGCGGGCGAAACCGCAGAGTGCAGCTAGCTATAGCAAATCGAAAATAATAAGAATACAAACTTTCGCATTTATAATATTAATAGGATGTGTGTGTGTTTTTGATTATATTTTGGTATTTATTTTATCATAATAAATATGTTTGGGTTCTTGCGAAATAAAGGCTTTATTTGTTTATCCGCTGACTTGGATTATAATATTATCAGCCTGAAGTATGTGTATTTTGTTGAGTTCCACCCGGTTCGTAAGTTTCCTCCCCTTGCGGGAGGGGTGGGGGATCGGGGGGGGAGAGATCTGCATAATCTATTCCAACGTTTATGGGCTTCGTTAGTCACTATAATCCTCCGACTGTTCGTTTGCCTCCTTATTCTTGAATATACAAAAATATATAAATGCGTTTTTTTATTATTTATAAAATTAGTATGAAAAAAATGTATGACGCTGTCCACTTCTACCAGATGGAAAGACCAGTGATAAGTGCGTTAAGAGAAATTCGACCTTATTAAAGCTCATTGACAAACGTAGTAAGAAGTAGTATATTGACAAATTAAGAGCTAGTGCCACGCTGCATGCATGCCCGAATTGGGCCGTCACGACCGAGGTACCTCTCGCTTACACGAAAACTGGCGTGAAGTGACAGCTGTGCTGTTGCATTTTGTAGCTTGTGTAAGTATCTGTTGGCCCATGAAGGTGGGTGCAGAAAGGAGGGCATCTATGTGGATGTCTATGGGCGTGCGGCGGTAGTCATGAGAATGGCTCCGACTGCTCATTTGCCACCCTACACCATAAAAAAAGGAAGAAGGGCAATACATCTACTTAACAATCTTGTAGACATAAACTTTCGTTAGCAGTCACCAAAAGGCTTTGACTGCAACTTTTTCCCATCCCATCCCATTTATAATATTTGACGACCAGGCGGATAATATTTGACTACCAAAAGCGGAGCATGTTGCGCCAGGGGTCGCGGGTTCGAACGACGCCTATGTCATGGATCTTTATCTATGTATAATATGTATTTCAATTATAAAAATCTTAAATACTTACATAAGAATTATTGAAAAAAAAAGTACTTACAACGGGGCTAAGCTAACGTAGTGTGATAAGTCCACAGATATTATATCATTACTATATCATTATTAATATTAAAAGTGGATTGATATAACTTTATGGTTATGTATCTCCTTAAATGATCATGTTTCTAGAGGTCGCTGTGAGAAGGGTTTGAACATTCAGAGAACCTTATGAATACATAATTCTATACCCAGCAAGTAAAAGTTGAGAGAATTTGTGTGTAGCACCTGATAGAACCAGATTATTATTTTTTAAAGCAGTAGGTGCTGACGAGTACTCGGGTTCAGGTCGCTTCCAACACAGTCGATTAAATATTAAGGATCTTCAAGAAAAGAGCATTCCTCTTCCTTAAAGGCCGGCAACGTGTCTGCGAGACACCTAGTTTTGCGGATGTCTATGGGCGGCGGTACCTGCTCGTTTGCCCCCTATATCATAAAAAAGGTATATATTCGAACATACATGCAACTCAAACAATATGATAGAAGTCAGTTTTCCGAATAGTATGCACCTGGACCCTTCCCTACAGAAGGAAATTATATTTTTTCTCTTCATCGCGGCTTATATTCGTATCATCGAGTTTCCAATTTCATAGATGTTTCGCTTCGATTCTATCACGATGGCTTTAAAAACCCAAACTTTTTGCATAAAGGCCTCCGGGTAGACTAGAGGATTATAATACGAAAAATATAATATGAAGTTAATTGAACAACAAGGCGAACTTTTAATTTTCAAAGAGCATCTTTTTTTTATGGTATAGGGGGGCAAACGAGCAGTCGGAGACATTTTCATAACTACCGACGCCCGTAGACATCCACATAAAGGCTATACAGATGCGCTGCCCTCCTTTCTCCTTTCACCTCCATAGGCCACCGGCTACTTACCTACACACCGCACGAAACGCGACAGTACAGCTGTCACTTTACGCCGGTCTTGTGTAAGCGAGAGGTACCTCCCCGGTCCTGCCGGCCCAATTCGGCTGCATGCAAGCTTGCAGTGTGGCACTACCTCTTACAAAACAGAAATCAATTTCCTTCTTTCCTGATAACAATCAGGGCAGTTCGCACCTTGCACTTCCCTCCCCTCCTCGAGTCGATTTCCCAATGCTGGGGTTCTGATCTCATTTTTTATTATTAGAGAGAACTTTTCTTTTATTATAGCCCTTCATCTTCCCCGGTCTTATGCAAGCTGTAGGTGTCAGCAACCTTTGTGTCGAGGGTCTTGCGGATCTGGTCTGACCATTGCATCGGACTCCTGCCTCTTGGTCTTTTGCCTTGCACATTATTGGTCATAATGACCATACTTAGGTAAAAAGAAATGACTATGTTAGTGCGTTCTTTGCAATCAACGAAATTCATCTTTGACTGGGAAAAGTAACGACAACATTGCATTACGTATGATTCAAATCTGTATTGATTTATATACGTATACACGTATTTGTCTTCTATGAAAATAAAAAAAAACTGTGTTATCAGTTTTTACACGCGAATGTACTTTACTTACTTAAGATCGAACATGAATTCTAGAGGAATAAATGAACAAGAGAATTAAACGACATCAGTGCATCAAGCTTTACGCTCAGCGTTACTTTACGCTTCACAAGATATTTTTTTACTTTCATAAAGAGAGAATTCTAGAAATAAAGAAAATGTCCTAAAACATTGAACTAATACAGAATAATTCCCAAATTACATACAATCCTGTAATTTTGGAATTAAATTTAACATAAAATATACAAAGCACACTTGGTCTGTATATTTAAACATCTGTTGCTTAGTTTAAACCAGCTGGGAATACTAATTGTATCTAGTTTTAGACAGAACTTACACACATATTTAGTTGCCCCACTGGAATTTCTATACTTACCTTGACTTACCCCAACTTACCTTTATTCCATCGATTACAGTTTTCTACTCAGCGTGATAACAATGCTCTACTGCTAAATTCTACTGTAACCAGCAGATGAATCATGACTTAATATTTGACAATGATTTCTGTTTTTCAATTCATTTTAATAATTTCTCTTAAATACACTTACGTTACGCTTGGATTATGACTTAATGTATACACAAAGTTTCCATGTCACTAGTGTTCTTTGTGGCATTTTTAGTGACACTGTAATGAGTTAGTAAGGAAAATTTAATTTCGTATCAATATCTGACATGTAGCTATTGATGTCATAATCTAAACATAACATTATATAAACTTTTTTTTTTGTTTGCTAATAAGTTTTCGTAAAATATCAAAATCATTGCCAATCAACACAAGAGAAAAGGAAAATCATCAATGTATATGGCCAGGCGTGATCAAGCTTCTTACTGTCATACCTGACTTACACTCCTAAAGCTACTGGTGCTAGCACTCCGCGCCTGCAAGAAGAAAGATTCGGTCCTATACACCAAGCACATATAGCAGTTAGACAATTGGATAGACATGCTGTACTTTTATTTGACAATAGGATGGTCACAAGTCTAGTTCTATCAAAATTTCCTATTCCATATTTTTTTTACAATATTGTTCCTAAGATAGTTTTTGCTTTTACGCCAAATTTTTCCGCATCAATTTCGTCTGAAGAGGGAATTATAGGAGGCCTGTGTCAGTCTTGGAAATACAGGAATAGCAGCAATATAGCAATATATGGAAAGCTTCATAAATATACCTATTTGTATTAAAAATTATAACAAATTTAAAACAAGGTCTTGGATATATTAGTTTATATTTTAATAGATGTCATTTAGCAAATAACTCTTATTGTTCTTAAAAATTCACTTATATTCACCTAAAAATTAAATACAATTAGTATAAAATAGACTTCTAATAGCTTTGAAAATATAGCAAAGATGAAATAATCGTTAATCGACTAAAATCCTATTTCTTATAAAATATTATCGAATGAATTTTCACTCTAAAAGCCATCATTTAAGATTTTAAGAGAATCCTTAATAGGATTTGCGAAGATGAAAAATGAGGGTGAGAGCTCCGATAGCTGGGGATCTGCAGGGGAAACTGGAATCATTTTACATTTTAAAATATGCGACATATGAAAGAGCTTTCCAACACCGTTTGATATTGAAAAGAATATTATTAATGTGATATTGATACCAAATGATTTATAAAATCTTTTGAACGTAAAATTATTTCAGATGCAGGATTCATTGGCCCCAAAACCATAAGTATCTCAAATTGGGTAAGCGTGATATTTTGACTTTGATAAGGTTTATTGGTATGTATTATTAGAACACAGAATAATATTTATGTAATCATAAATTTATTTACCGAGCCTTTTGTTTATTACCCATTGAGGGATCAAACCTTAATCAATAAATAATTACGACATATTAGGAGGACCGAGTATCGACTGCTAATTTGCAATTCTAATCTCGGTGGTTGAATCAAATCAGGGATGTAATTATCCAATGATACCATACATAGAACTGTTTTAGCGTAACACTCCCAATAATTTTTAATTACAGTTACAATTTTTTATATGACAGCTAGGCAAACTTTCAAAAATAGAAATTAATCGTTTGTTAAGACTTGTGACCATTTGTAGTAGAGAATAGTGCTCAGTAGAAAATAAGTGCAGCATATCAAGTCTCGAGTACACATAGAAAAATATCAGTTCGATAATTTAAAGCAATACTTGAAGTTTCATTCAAATGCTGCTCTAAAACAATATCATTGCAAGCATACTCAGTGTTATAGATAATAGATTCAGAAGTGAAATAGTATGCAGTTTTGTTGCATAGACTAGCTAAATAGATAGTGCATTGAACAAGCATCTCTTTTACATCAAATAAAGAGTACTTGCGATAGATCCTGAAATTCAAGACGTCAAGAAACAAGGCATTGAAGTGATTGTTCTGGAGCCAAAGCTGTGTGAGAGGTTTGACCGATTCACACACACAGATAAGCAGACACATAAAGCATATGCCAAGACAAACAGCGACATATATTTACAACAATACATTTATTATATTACTCTTAGTCTTACAAGAGGTTCTCCATTATAGAGCATTATCCTCTCCTCCATTATAGATTATATAAATAGTACTTACTTTTACTTTTTATAGTTAAAGATTATTGTGATATTGGAAGCTATGAAACATTATCTTTCAATAGAATTATATCAAATTGTTTACTAGAATAGCTTCAGTCAATAATATTTGACTTCAAAAGCTAGCATTGAATACTTATGCTAGTATTATTAACTAGTTTTTTGATTAGGTATTACAAATCATTTAGATTATTCTGCTCCTTTTTCATTAGCTTAAATAGTAACTTAAATTATTATTAATCTAAAGCTTTGTTTAGGTGGTTAAGAAATACTGTAGTAAATATGTATCCAATTTTGTTATCCTTACAAAAATGTTAGAACATACTCAAATTATTATAAGTAGATATGTGACTTTCAGGTTTTTTAAAGTGAAACGTGTTATATCTTCTTATGATACAT
>LUGF01040205.1:11149-24895 GCA_001625245.1 Calycopis cecrops
AGCAAAAAATGATGATTTTCTTACGTTTCATTGGCGATCCTGGATTTCACAGTGGAATTGCTGAAGATTAGGGCGTGCATCGTACTACAGTTAGTAAAATAATTCCATATGTAATAAAGTGCATTATTGCAAAATGAGACACTTGGATATCCTTTCCAACAGGACAACTACTTAATGCGACTAAAGCTAAATGGAATGAAAAATATCATTTTCCATGTGCTATTGGAGCAATTGATTGTACGCACATTCCAATAGTTAAACCTCACTCTTATGTAGATGATTATATTAACAGAAAGGGGTTTTGCAGTATAAATGTGCAAGCAACGTGTGATGCAACAGAAAGGTTTACAAGTGTCGAGGCCCAATGGCCCGGTTCTGTTCATCCCCGGGCACGCCTAGCATTTGCGAAATTTAGAAGCATGGGTGGTGTGAATAAAACGAAGCAAAAGCTTTTACTAGCCCAATTTCAAGTAAATGCTTGAATTCAGGTGAATAAAGTCTCTAGCATATGCTTGCACTAAAAATGGTAAAGCATATGCTATTTCATTTTAGCAAATGCTTGAAATAGTGTGAATAAAAATTACCTTTGACTTAAATATTCTAGTAAATGCTTATATATTTTATAGCATACCTTTTCTGGTGCTTTTTTATTAAAGGATCATCTAGCCAGCTAAATAAATGGCTGCGTTTATGCGCGTGCGTGAAAAAAAGTGTTACCGTGAAAGAAGACAACATGAAAAGTGTTTCAAGGAGTTATATAGGTTTACGGAAACAAAAGTTGAATGGATAACAAATCACTTTCTGGAAGAAACTGGAGAAACACGAGCAAAGGCTCTAACTTCTAAGCAAAAAATGATGATTTTCTTACGTTTCATTGGCGATCCTGGATTTCACAGGTGAATTGCTGAAGATAAGGGCGTGCATCGTACTACAGTTAGCAAAATAATTCCATATGTAATAAAGTGCATTATTGCAAAATCAGACACTTGGATATCTTTTCCAACAGGACAACTACTTAATGCGGCTAAAGCTAAATGGAATGAAAAATATCATTTTCCATGTGCTATTGGAGCAATTGATTGTACGCACATTCCAATAGTTAAACCTCACTCTTATGGAGATGATTATATTAACAGAAAGGGGTTTTGCAGTATAAATGTGCAAGCAACGTGTGATGTAACAGAAAGGTTTACAAGTGTCGATGCCCAATGGCCCGGTTCTGTTTATCCCCGGGCACGCCTAGCATTTGCGAAATTTAGAAGCATTTGCTATATAGTAGAAGTAAATGATTATTCACATCAAAATAAGCATTTGCTTTTGCTATATAGCATATGCTTATAGCAAATGCTTATGCTTGAAGCATTTACTAATAGTAATTGCTTGTTTTTTATTCATACCACCCATTGTCCTGTCATAGTTGCTTACTTTGTCGTCATGGCAACGTGTTATGTTACTCGGCGGATCTTTCATCTTGTTACTTTAGTGAAAAAGTTAGAATTTTTCGAACCAATTCTCAAAAATTCAGTTTTTTCAGTAAAAACAAATATAATGTATTCAATTTTTTCGTCCGGAAAAAAGGATTTCATGATAGTATTAAAATACTAACATAAATTTTGGTTTCTGATTACCCTTAAAACTTTTTGCCTCCATCACTTGATTGCGATAGTCGCTAAATAAGTCGAAGTCTAGAAACCTTTATCCAACACAAAGACTTTTTTCTGATGGCAGCTTGAAAAATTTAATTGGCTAGATATTATTACAAGTATTATTATTAAATGCTTTCACTACTAACATGCTTCCATCTGTTTGGGAACTCTAAACCTAATAATATTCTTTCCATGCTATTAAAAATAAACATTTTTGAAGCATCGATAAAAAGATAATCACGCTGATCTGAACGTAATGAAGAATTTACTTGCACTTATTCTTCAATTAAAAGATGAATTTACTGGATTTGTTACTTTTATTGAGACTTACATTTAATTCAAGGATCTAGGGATTGCTTCAATTTAATTTTGTTTTTTATTAGTTTAATTAAGATTGGGTCAAGTAGGTATATAAAATAAATCTTCAAGGAAGTAAAATATTCGTTACAATTTGTAAACGTAATTCTAACGAAGATTGGTTGTTGAACTTTTACTGTTTTGTTAAAGCTCATTTATATTATCTTAAAGTCTTTTTAATATGCGCGGCTTTAATTAAGATACGTTTTGAATATTTAATCATTGTTTTTGAAGTTTAATAGAGTATTATACAAGATTCTTTAACAAAAAAAGGTGTTGTTATGAAATTCGGTCCCAAATAAGATCATTATCTTATTAAACATAAAAATAAAATATAATAGTTTATATAAAATATGTTGTCATTAAAAATGTTCTACGGATATATGGAATATGGATCTATATAGATATAATGTCACAATCTCTTTTACGAAAAGAGTCATGAGATAAAAGAAAGAGTCAGAAGGTGCAAGAGAATGGTGGTATCTCATTAATCAGTACGCACAATTTTCGTAAAAATTTTCCCGAAGTTTTTGCTTCACGTATTAATATACATATAGATTATAACAGTAAAAAACTCAGCTTATTAAAAGTTGCGGTGGCTTTGTTAATATTGACTAAAATATCGTTATGCCTTTCTGTAGTCTTATTAAAAAAGGGCATAACTAAGTTTTTCTAAATTGACATATGCATTTTTACAATCAGGAAAAAAAGCCTATCTATTTTTTGGTGTTTTAATTTTCGAATTAGAATGGAACGCATATTATAATAATGTGAAGAAGAGCAACATTTATATTTTCTATCAATCCATAGGTATGTTGGTAATATCATCAGCCGCTGCTCGTATGCCGACTCGGTGATAAAAAAGATCGTAATTCAATTAGCTTTACTAATAAGTTTATTTTGATAGCCTCCTAAAATATATTCAAATACTTTGTTTTTAACTTAATTTCGTGTGTGGTGTTTAATTTTAAAGTCTGTTTGATTTTCTGAAATGAAACTTCTTTAGAATGATGATGCTCTGGCGCTCGTAATATTTTCCCTACCTAATGAGGCAGGCAAAATATTACGTGTTCGCGTCAGCAAATTTTTAAATTTCAAAGCACATTTATTCGTATGGTATACTTGGCTCGGGAAAGCTGAGCTCTATTCGTAACAGCTACGCTACGCTACGCGCCACGTAGCAGATCGTAGATCCGCTATCCTTTGCTACGCTGTACGTAGCGTTTTAATATAGTTAGGGCCACAACACACATGAGACATTCAGACGCGGCAACCGGCGATTTAGATGCTTTTATGAGCTGATTGCAGCGACAAGACGAGAGGGGCGCACACTTAAGATGCCAGACGGGGTGATTTAGTCGCTAATGTATGTCAATTAACGCCTAACTGCAGTCGCAAAATCGCTGTACTGCATTGAGGCAGTCGCACTACTGTCACACGACTACTGTGTTTGGTTGCAGAGAGTCGCTAAATCGTGCAACTGCATCAATGCAGTCGCAACGTCGTCGGTCGCCGCGTCTAAAAGTCTCGAGTGTCGCCCTTATGTATTCACTTCATATGCAGTTCTTATGACTGCCTATTTTTGGTAAATTTAATTCATTTTAAAATATAATTTCTAACGATGTTTGTATTTAGTATAACCTACATCTATAACGGTCTATAACAAACTCTTGAGACATAAAAGGATTATATTTGAAAATTTGATCAAATAGCATCACAATATTATTATCAATGGTTCGTACGTAATTCTATTCAGGGTTACACGGCTCAGTTCACAAAGGCGACGCTGTATGATAAACCTCTTAGATTTATTTATGGCTTTACAAGATTAAGTGTAACAATATATAAGTACCGGAGTATTTTAATTGTTGGGAGATGTGCCGTACTTTGTGTATTTAGTAAGAGGTAGTGCCACGCTGTATGCTTGCATGCAGCCGAATTGGGCCGGCACGACCGGGGAGGTACCTCTCGCTTACACGAGACCGGCGTGAAGTGACAGCTGTGCTGTCGCGTTTCGTGCGGTGTGTAAGTAGCCGGTGGCCCATGGAGGTGGGAGGAGAAAGGGGGGCAGCGCATCTGTATAGTCTCTATGCAGATGTCTATGGGCGTCGGTAGTCATGAAACTGGCTACAACTGCTCGTTTGCCCCCCTATACCATAAAAAAAAACAAAAAAAAATGTATATATTGATGTAATGATATAATAGAATTATCATTGCCAGCATGATGATTTTAATTTTCACGTTTGCTGTGTCTATGTTTTCTGATATAACATATTAGCTAGTAGACGTGCATATAGTTAGTTAATAGAAAAACATCGCCTACAACTAAAAAAATAATAAGAGGTTGCGCTGATGTATCATCCTCATTTACTTTTGTCTCAACGATAATGTGTCGAATCTAGATGTAATTTTCTTCAAAATACCATCTTAATAAGACTAGTAAGTACAAATTGTGATATCTCACATATAGTGCAAAATATATTATTTTTTCATTATTTGTTAATAATTGAATATAGTGCTCAGTATTTTATTACCTCGGTATTTCTGGACCGATACGACCTAAGGATCTTCAAGAAAATAGCATATTCTATCCTCAAAGGTCCGCAACGCATCTGTTAGACCTGTGGTGTTACGGATGTCTGTGGGCGTTGGTGATCACTTTACATCAGGTGACCCAACTGCTCGTTTGCCTCCAATGCTATAAAAAAAATTAACGCATTGAACGCCGTGGTGGTCACCGGTGACCACCTAGTGTAGTAGTAGTACTTTCCTAGAGGGCTGACAACAATTCGCCATATTGACAAATTTTACACTTCATATTTTATCGGCTCATATGGTTCAAAATAGTCAAAAACCCCACTCTAAATAATTTTATTTCAAAAACATCAAAAAAAATAACATTTTAAAGGCTGTCGTACACCGGTGACCACCACGGCGCATACCATTGTAAATCTGCACTTCCTTTGCGCAGGGCCCCAGGGGTCGCCTTGCCTGCCACACCCCGCCCCCTCCCAGATTCCCCCGGAATAAAAAAAATAAGTGATTACCTAACGTATAATTGAACGATTTTAATCATTTTCCAATAAAACATATTTGTTATAAACTTTCTTTAATTTTAAAACCACATTAATTAAAAAATCACTTAAGTGTTTTTTATACTCGTACTTAGTGCCAAAACGAGCTAGCACGCGTTAAATGTTTTCCAGGGCCGCGCCTGCCACGCACTATAAAGTTTTGTATCGACATTGTGCCCTCCAGCGAGAAAACTGAGTTCAAACAAGAGCCCATCACGCGGTCACCGGAGAGCCCTATGGCCTAAACGGGTAGTAATGCTGTCGCTCACCGGTGAGCCCCACGGCCCAATTAGAACAACACTAAATTTGAATCGGCGTTTATCGTATTAAACAGTCAAAAAAAATTTTATCGTTAATGAAATTCCGGTTTCGCGCCGCCATGGCTTGTGTCGTGTATAAACAGGTGCGCTGCCCTCCTTTCTCCTTAAGACATTATATTATAATTAATTTGTAAATTATTTATACCTACGAGATTTTTACGAAAACATAATATAATACAAATTCATGATCTGCTGTTTCAATTCCTCTTACACCTACACGATACTACTAAGGTAATCGATTATTTATAAATCATGACGACAAAAATGAATTTAAAATTCGCTTGCGTCTTCTTGAATACACAATTTCAAAATATTAGATATTGAATACCATGTGAGGGTTACATTACCTAAATAAAAAATAAATAAAACCTTAACCGAAACTGCTAGTACAGTGCTGCTGTGTCTTTATACCGCAATGTATCATATAACTCTATATCGCCTTTGTGTATTAATGCTAGAGATGAAACCAATTTTTCTTCTGTCTCAGTAATGATACGTGGTTGGACGGCAGATTTACGTTTATATTTTTGAGACGTCTATAGTTTGAATCATACAAAGTAATAAGTCATAGCAATGGATACATATTTTTAAAGTCTGCGTGTAATAAGTTGTAATATGCATTGCTGCATGGTATTATATAGCTAAACTAGCTGCGCTCCTCGGTTTCACCCAAGAAAGGTTTTATCCCGTGAAAATATTATTAACATTATCGGAGGACTATGGTAACTTATATTGTGATACGAGAATTTTATATATAAATGCACTACAAGGCCTATCAATACCTACGTATCCATAACGAGGCACATATTTGACACAACAAACTCCAAGTGAGAGACAAACTCATACATCAGGTTTCGGTTCAACGAAAAGTATAAGTGTCGCCTCATCAGTTGAGGTGAACCACAGAATTGATACAGTAAATATAAAATATATATTAATCTACGATTACACTAAAAACACTTTGCTTTCATCATTTCATTGTGATATTCGCTAAATTATTCATAGACTGGAATCCTACGCCCAACGACCTTCTCAGTGCGGCTTGATAATCAAATTGGCTAGATATTATAACATTAATTATCTCGATCTAAGTGCAACTCTTTTGTAATTGCAAACTAAATACTCATTATATAACATGATATTATGTCATTATAACTGGATTGCCGACTATAAAAAAAGAAAAAAGGTAATCAATTTGTAAATTAAATGAATTAAAGCATTGTGTGCGTGAAGTGAAGAAAATGAAACCCACACTGGGTTTCATTTTATTTAATTAGAATAATAAAATATAATGCATGTTATTATAAAAAAAAATACTTTCTACGCTTCGCTAACACAAACTATAAGTGTTCTTAATTTTCTACTCCTACGTTCGCACAATTTTCATAAAAGAGGATCTAAAGATTTTGCTTTAGGTATTATTACATAGATTAATATAAAATGCTTTACTAGTATGAGTACTAGACTCGAATACTAAATAAAATGAAATATAATTTTGAAGTATGGATAACAAGTGATAACGCTGATCATGGTCGCAAGGAAGGATTTACTTGCTTTTATCCCTCAATCAAAAACAGCTTAAGATGAATTTACTGGTTTTGCTACATTTATTGAGACTTACATTTTCAACTCAATGTTTAAGGGATTACGTCAATTTAAATTTGTGTTGTTGAGAAAATAAATTAGATCATCAAAAAATTTATATACGAGAAAGATTTGCTGTTAATTTTCTTTGTCTTTTTAATATTAGCTTTCATTATGTTGCGTTTTTAATATGTAGTCATTGTTTTTGATGTTTAATATAGTATTATCCGACTGTTCCTTATTCTCCTACACTAATTAAATATAATTGATACCTCATGATTTGTTTATATTTTCATATTATTTATTATTTGTTTTAACAAGGGTTACTTATAAAAGCCAGCTACTGGAGCTGTTACAAAATATATTGTAATTACTTTACGGGATTTAACACGGTAAAAATTAAAGGTCAAAATATATACCTTTGCCCGACGTTTCGACTGGGTTACACCAGCCGTGATCACATCAGTCGGCTCGGGAAGTCTACTTCACATCAGTCTGCTCGAGATCACGGCTGGTGTAACCCAGTCGAAACGTCGGGCAAAGGTATATATTTTGACCTTTAATTTTTACCGTGTTAAAACCCGTAAAGTAATTACAATATGCGTAATAAACACGAAAGTCTCAAACTCAAAAAAACAGACAAACAAAAAAAACAAATAGTTCATGATAGGGGCTGTAGTTGTTACATTCTCTTTAAAAAAAAAATAAACAAATAAAATAATTAGTATATTCGTATAATAAATATAAGATTTCTATGAGTACCTACATAATCCCATAATTATAATATGTGTAGTAATAGTAAAATACTTGATCGGCTACGAAATTTTATATAAAAGGATGGTAAAAGAGAGAGACCTTAAATAAAAGCACATATTTAATGTATCATTTTCAGGATACACAATAAAAATCAGATCGATTGGAGCAATAGTTTAGCCACAGGAGTTTTTAAAAGTTTTTAATGCTGATAGCGAGTATGGGCAGCCGGGGTCATTCACCCCGTGTGAGGTTGCCGCTCGCTGTAGCCGCCCGGTACTAAGCATAATTGGGTTTTTTCGCTATTTAACTTGTTTGAAAAAAGTATAGATATACTTGTCGTAAACTTTTTTATAATCGTTTAGAATTAACAGATATGACATGGAGTCTATGTGGTTTAATTTAACGCCTCTCGTTTTTTTCAACCTTGTTTATTATATTTCTTGCGTACGTGTGTGACACTGAACTCCTCCTGAACGACAGAACCGATTTTAACGAAATTATTTGTGTGTATTGACGTGTATTTGAGAATTGGTTTAGTATCTCCAATCAGCCCGGCAGATGGTGCTGCAGTCAGTTTTTTTTTTAATATTTTTATTCAAAATAGAATTTAAAAAATTGCTTTTTAAACGTCAAAAAAATTTCATCTACCACCGGTTCAACCCTAGCCATTTCGGTATTTCAAATATACAATATTGTAGGGTAAAGTAACGAATTGACAATTCGGCTACATTTTTACACGTTACCATGGCAACATATTTTTCAATAATGACAAGATAACATCTGTCGGAAAGCTAGAATTATTATAATTTAAGAGGGATAACTTATTAAATCGCCAAACTAAATACTAAAAACTTTAATTGCAACATTTCTATTTAAGACACGACGATGTGCTTCATTTGCAAGGCCCACTTTTCGTACAAAATGACAGCTTGATAATATAATTTTAGATAATCTATATTGGAATTTTACCAATCAATCTGAACGAATTGGAAAATGAGAAACTTGCTAGAACATATTAGGTCACTTATTAGGTAATAAAGATGAATATTAAGAGATCACATATTAGGTAAACAGCTATCAGTCGTGGCTATAGCAGGGAAAATAAACATTAATGTAGGTATACTGTCGAAAAAAGTCCATCCTTTGACGCAGTAATGTAAAAAGAAATCAAAATGTATATACTGGTAAGTAAAAACATAATACAAAAACAATGAGTGAATACAAATTAAACAAAATAGTCAACATGCTTTTTATTGCACTAACTTATTAACAAAGTTAATAAAAGGCCCTTAGTAAATCCTATTATCATTCCGGCTGTCGCCACTGATTAGATTTCAAACAAAATGCAAAGTATGTATTGCCACACATAGATATTATATAATGCTTGTAGCACATGCTAATATAATTACTATCGCAAATGTGTTTCGAGTGAAACATTTGGTGCTAATAACTGAATACATTATGTCCTTGTGAAATTACATAAAGCCTGTAGGTAAGACATATTCGTGCTCCAGCTCGTAATATGCAAATGATATCTGTAGCTCGCCGAAATATGGGAATAATTAAAAAGGGAATTTTATTGAAGCATTACCTTATTTCATTTTATTATAAAATCGTTATAGGGCTATCATTTCAAAAAAGAGGTATCTCCATGCTGCATTGCTTAAACGGTGAAAGATTTTTTTAGCATAACCCTGTCACAAATATTAACAACACCAATGGCAGCGAGTATGTACACACTATTGTTACTATGTCAGTTTAATCAAGCTATGTAACGTTTATTATTGGCCAGTTAACATGATTAGTTTGGCAATTTAATCAAAACGTATATATATGGTAGCACTAACGGCTATCTTGATATTACACTCGACATGCCTACGTGGAATTGGAGACACGTGATTCCCATGTGAAAATGATTTACGCATAGTATGTGTTAAGATGTTGAGTTAATTATATTTTTAAAATTGGCTATAAACTAAGAGCTACTGCTCTAACATACAGTTGCACTTAAATTAATGAAAATGTGTAACTTTATTAACGAAGTCAGCTAGTGTTATGATAATGATTATAATGAGATTTATAATTTTT
The DNA here is from genome assembly GCA_001625245.1 of Calycopis cecrops. NCBI lineage: Eukaryota > Metazoa > Arthropoda > Insecta > Lepidoptera > Lycaenidae > Calycopis > Calycopis cecrops. The sequence continues at coordinate 20,975 of LUGF01040205.1, forward strand.
AGTTTTTTAAGTTACACAGTTAAGGTGACATGATGCTTCATATGGAAACATTTATAATTTAATCCAACGTATTATCAGTACCCCGAAATTTGATGAAGAGCAATACTTTTTTGATTAATATGGTTAAAAGAGGTAAGGAGATAAGATTTATTATACCCGAATTGGGCCGACTCTACGACCTCTAGTTCACGCGGTAGCGCCTTAAATTGCCAACTATTCCGTCGAGATTCATGCTGCATCTAAATTTCCGGTAGGAAAAATTAGAGAGAAATACATAAAGTGTCATCCTATATAAAACAGTTATTTTGATATCTATATTGTTCATCCTTTTATAATATAAAAAAACATTCAAGGGGCACATGTTCACTGTTCAGTGTATACGAATAAATATTTAAAAAAATCACACCATATAACTTTACCTTTGTCAAACTGACGAATTCTCTCTCTAATTTAGATATCCGCAGCCCTTAATCTAAACCCTTTGTAATAACTTGTTAGAACAACATATATTTAATATCTCAATTATATAGTGCGAGGGTTTAATACAATATTATGAAATGTCTAAGAATTTAAGCTTAATAATTATGTTAGCTTATGAAAATGCAAGGCGTAATAAGCAAACGAATTTATTGCGTGTGTAAACCGTATGGTTTTAATTAATAAAACTACTATGCAACAGAACGTTCGGTTTCGGTTTCGGTATTAGTTAATTTTGGTCAAAAATGTTGTTTCGGCCCCAGATTCGGTTTCGCCAAAATAGGTGGGAACATACAGCTTTACCGAAACACACTCACTCACTCAAACTTAGGCATTGTGTACTGACATGCGGCTTTGGGTTATCTTCATTTTAATGGCAATCGATCAGTCGGTGCCGATAACAAGGTTATCAAAAATTTAACACTTTGAGATTTTGTAAAATCTTTTCCGAGTGTGTAATTTTTTTTCTATTCATCGCTGCACCTACACATTTTATTAAAATAACTTACTATGTCATATCGCTAAAAACTTTCGGCGCTTATTAGGTACGTAGTACGTAGGTACATGCGAATAAACGTAAACTAGTATAAGGATAAAACTTATAGTTTCTAAAAGACGTTATTATAATAGTTTTATGTTTCTAAAGGATAAAATAATAAATACATCATAATATTGTGTGCAATAACAACAACAAACTAAATAAATCAATAAATTTTATAAAGATATTTGATTAAAGATAATTGATATAATAATACTACAATACGTAGAGATTTTATGCAAGAAGGCTAAATTTAGGTAGGGGTTATATGAGGTCTAAGTTATACAGACCCATGCAGGGTCGTTTCTTGAGACATGATATTGAACTATTTGTGGTTGATCCAAATTCTCCACGGCCCTTAACATATCCAGAAGGTTGGAAATTCATGTTGAGAAATTTAGTAATTGACTTAATTGATATTTAAATTGGTAGTATGTATTACATAACTAATATTATAAATAGTAATTACAATGCACAATAAATGTACATTTTTTACAAAAAAATACAAAATTATCATTCCCGATTAAGAGCAAATGAAGATTGGATTGACTTTTCTTCAGTCTTGTCCATGAATGTAAACCTAAGGACTCTGATGGTATATTGATATTTTTCCTTGAAATGGAAATTATTGTGTTTAAATGAAATACTAATTGTTTACCATTTTATTCTTCTAAACGAGTAACTTATGTTAATTAAAGTGCGTAAATGAATAAAATATCTGATTATGCAAACAACATAATTGCTAATGTTTGATTAAGGTAAATTCATATTATGATAGTTTGTACAAAACTCATTATTGTAATAAATAGAATATGCAAATGTTAGCCAACAATGACTGTGTAGACAGATTACAATAATAAATTACACATATAAATGGCGTTTTATAATTTTATTTTGATGTTGATTGTGATTGACTGTGGTGGGTGTGTGTAAAATTAGGATTAAGGCACTGTTTTAAGTAGGTGTCGCAATTATTCAAAAGCTAGCATACAAATAACGTTTCATATTCAGACCCACGTTTAGAAAAATATAAGGAATGTTTCCTATTACGACAATATTTAATGTCATAAGACCAAATCCGAAGCTTATGTATAAAATTCAATGTTTTATTGCCCTTTTAACCCTTTGATCCCTTTACGAAGCGAACAAATACGTTCGTTAGTTCCAAGAATATTTTCGAGCAAATAATATATAGTTGTATTCAAAAATGTAATTTGAGTGTCTCAAGTTTACAAGGAAATTATGTCATTGTTGCTTACAAATCTGGTGAAATGAGCATAGCTGTTGTAAGCATATGCGAGGTGTTAGTGAATTTTCGCAGACGCAGATAATGTCATCATACTCAAGATCTATTAATGCAGGATATAAATAACAAGGAATAATTATAATATCCATATTACACAACAAAGTTGTTGACAACATTTCTTATACATAGGTACTGTATATAGTTAAATTTGTACAATAAGTGGCCTTGAAAGCGTTTTTATATTACACAGTAAAATATAACAGTTCCATAGTATTTGGGTTGGTTAATTTGTCTCGATAAGTACTACGAGCTAAGATTATACCCTGGAGTTTGTAGTAAATTTAGTGTGAGGGTGCTTTTATAAAGAAGCAGGTTCCCGGCGCCGACGATTTCGGCGCCGAGTCGGCGCCGACATTTGCAATGTTATCTTATGGGCTCACTTATAAAGAAGCAGGTTTTCGGCGCCGAAATCGGCCTGTAGTGACCATCATGTCGTCAACTTCATCGGACGACGACTTATTTATTATGGAAAATAGTTATTTAAAATGTTTGTATAATATATTAGTATTTATTATATTAGTATTATATTAATATATTAGTATTTTGAAAATGCAGGACAATGTATCTCGTGTCATACTCGTATAAGACTTGTGTTCATTAAACATTGGTTTTTCAAATAAATGTTAATATTCTTGGCAGTGCCACGATGCATGCATGCATGTAGCAGCACTTGGGCCGGCACGATTGAGGTATTTCACCATTAACTTAAAACATGAAAAATACCCATTTTTTAAAATAATATTACTTTGTAGAAAATATATTAAGTACACTGATATTATTACGTAATTACTATTTAGTTCTACTTGTAAATAATGCACGTCTTTTTAATACTATTTCCACTTTTAATTAACATACAAACTTTCACATCCTACTAATATTATACAATTATAATACTAATATATTAATATAATACTAATATAATAAATACTAATATAATATTATACAAACATTTTAAATAACTATTTTCCATAATAAATAAGTCGTCGTCCGATGAAGTTGATGACATGATGGTCACTACAGGCCGATTTCGGCGCTGGAAACCTACTTCTTTATAAAAGCACCCTAAGGCACTATATTGGAACGTTTGTGGATTTATATTGAAAAGTATTTCGCGATAATCAAAATCCTCAGATGGAACTGGAAGGTGGCAATTCCTTAATAAAATATAACAATCCCAACGTGAAACAGTTTGTTTGTATTGATTTTATTACTCTATGTTTAGGCGTTTTTTTTAGTAAGAGCTTGTATACAGGGTAAGGACCTTGTATGGGTAAGTATTAATTCAGTGCACAATTTTTTTTGGGCGTTATATATCAACAATTAAGTACATTTTTGCAAAAAAAAAAAATATACATTATTAAGAATTTCCCTCATTTGCAAAATAATATGTTGTCAAAGAAAGCAATACGCGCGCGTTTAAAGGCACCGCCCGCGCAGACCCCGCAGGCCGCTTGTCAGAGACTCGGGTCTCAGTTACGATGAGCGTGTGGGTATCTTCTTCTCATCAGCCGGGAAGGCTGGGGAAGGTCTGCGGGCCCCGAGGCTAACCTCATGCCCGGGCAATGCTCGCAAGGGGAGATATCCCCTTGGTGACGGGTTC
>LUGF01040205.1:61346-73803 GCA_001625245.1 Calycopis cecrops
AATCAGATATTTTTTTGAATTTTTAATCTTTTTATTTTTGATTATTATATGTTAATTGGAATGTAAATTTAAAGCTATAAGATTTTGTTTTATTAGACCACCCTATATTAAAAACACTAAAAACACATTTCAGTACGTGGGAAATATTTTAGCAACTTCTAGCCGATTTTTGAATGGGATTTTTTTACAGATCTAGCAACTTTTCTTCTTTGATGTAGCCACAAACTATAACGTCAAACGGCAACACTGATTGTGAGTAAGGATAGTAGAAGAGAAGGAGGCATGTTTGCATAACAATTAGATGGCTGTTATTTCAGCTTATGCTGTGAGAAAATAATATTGTACGTTTCTAATTTCACTTACTAAGAGACTGAAGGTTTTCTCAACCGTCTGTATTTAAACCGACAGGGACTATTAAGCCTCAGGCAAGGGTCGACCGCAAGGAGTCTCTTTACGGTCATGAGTGAATTACATCTAACATGTATTATTAAGCTTCCATAATATGCTCCCTCTTTAGATTTCCATAGCTATAAAATGAAATAACAATACCCTTTTCAATTTATAAGTAACTTTTACACAATACACTTATTGCCATCATTATTTCAAAGTGAAATGCTTACATTTATGTACGGTTGTACATATTTTTGAACCCACAATCATCATATAAACACAATAAATATATAAAGCAATATACTCGACATTATAATTTATATATAAAATTTAATTTATAACAATTGATTTATATAGTTACTAGCTGTACTCTACGCTCGTTGCCACGCCACCAACAGATACGTCAGTATGGACCATCATTGCAATATATAAAATTCATGACAGTGCAGTGGCGCAAATTGGTCGTACCAACATAGAAAGCTTCATGAGCACATTCAGAACAACTTAACTAAAGATTATCACATTATCAAATGCATTTGCTTTATGATTCTAGAAAGGACATACATACAGACAAACATTCAATTTTATATATTATATAGATAATACATTCGTGTCTGTGAAACAATGGAAATACACATACAAAATTTTAACCCAATCAGTCAAGATGTTTAATAGTTGACAAACCCACAGCAGCGCCGCTTACTAGATACAATTGTATTTTGAAGTATGCAGGAAACCATCGAAATACCCTTATAAAATTTTAACTCAATCGGTTCAGCCGTTTAGAAATTTACCCGTTTTCCCAGGGGTTTGCGATATCCAATCTGCGATAATGTAGCATGCAAATGGTTTAAGAATTTTTGAAATGGGTCTAGTGCTTTCGGAACCTATTAGTTACATACAAACACACACACACACACACACACACACACACACACACACAATCAAATCTTTCCTCTTTATAATATTAGTATAGATTATAGTTTGTAAGATGTGATTCTGTCACTGCATAGCAGACAAATGTCATTAAAGAGGAGGACAACTTTTCGATCAAATAGAATAGAAATACTCGTAGAATAGAATAAGATAAAATAAAATCAAAATTTATCAACATTTACTCTTACCACAGGACCACTGACAACAATGTGTAAAGTGTAATATGAATTTAAACCGATAATTAACTTGTATACACTATAATGGCTGCAGCAGCCGGTCATAAAATTTTATTAATCAATATGAGCGACATAAAATTCAGCTTAAAGCGCATGGTTATTTTATTATTGGAATAATTATATTGGAATTCTATTATATATTAGTTTAATTGAATATTACTATGAGCATCCTGTCTATAGTCTATCGTCTATAAATCTTTACTCAAGAGAGAAAGACATAAAGCAAGTACTTACTGCATCTGGGGCTCCAGCGACAACGCCGAGAGAAAACCCTCTGAAGTTGTTACCAATCTTATTAACTCTTAGCTTGGTTTCAGTAGTTGGTGCGGACAGGGCATACCCTACTCGCAGGCAATCTCTATTGACTTAATTTCGTACCCTATAAACTCGACGCATTTCGAGCATTTTACATAGTGAGTTTTCAAAAATGAGCATTTTACATAGTTTTTCTTTTCTTCGGGAAAATCCACCGTCTTGGCGTTCTTTAAACGAGGACTATATTCAGTGGACCAATAACATATGTTTATACAGAGCTAGTAAACGTCATCAATTTATTCTATTTATCTCTCCATATATTTACTTCGGGGCCCTTAAAAATGCGACAATAACCTATTATTATTATTGGTTATTATTAACCACCACATAGTATAAAATAAAGTCCCTTTCCGCCGTTCTTTATCTTTAAATAACGCAACCGATTTTGATGAGATTTTTTTTTAAGTTAGAGTTATTCAAGAGGAAGGTTCAAATGTACAATAACTCCATTTTTTAAGTCAGAAATCCACGCGGGCGAGGCTGCGGGTGGAAGCTAGTATTTTATAAGATTGTTATTAATATTATATAAGGTAATTCATTTTAATTCCAATTTATGTACTTTCAATCTTATTTATCTATAATTTCTTCAAGATAAATTTACTGAAGGTCTTTTTAGTTTTCATATCACGTACACAATTTACTATTTTCTATTTCGTTCGATCTAATTTCATTACACATTTTGTCGACATACTCTATTTAACCAATCCAACTAGCAAGTGTTAATAAACTTTTGCTGAGTTTCTGGACTCATATACAAGGTTGATAATCGAGAGGCATTAAATGAAACCACATCTTTAGTGTATAATTTCCAGGCTACACAACAATCGGAGACAACTATTGAGTTTAGTCATAGGAATTTTTTAAAGATTTTTCTCACTTGGTACACGTTGTAGGTCAGCTGATCGTCAACAATGGGTGGCCGGGGTCATTCAGCCCTTGCGAATTTGTACGCACCGGTACAAAGCATGATTAAAATTTTTCGCTATTTAACTTGTTTGAAAAAAGTATTTTCGTATACTTGTCGTAAACTTACTTGGAAATGCGCCTAGTTTAGTAGTTAATAGTTTCGGATTGACTGTATGCACTTATAGTATATGTGGTTTAATTTAATGTCTCTCGCTTTTATCAACCTTTTATATACGCAATATCAGTGAATAACCACTAACTCTTCTACATTGGCTACTGCTACTGCTACTTCCTTGCAGTGTCCTGAACTGACAAGAACGCTACAGTTTTGACGGCCCCACACACTCATTGAATTCCACTCTGGTCCAGAGGCAGTGTGTGTGCTTATCTTCTCTTATCTAGTCGTACGTATTCGTATATTTTTTTTTTATATCATGGAAGGCAAACAAGCAGTCGTTTCTCCTGGTGGAAAAAGACACCCGACGCCTATAACACCAAAGATGTTAATGATGCATTGCCGACCAGGAGGCTAGGATATGATGCCCCGTGCGTGAGTATGCCGGCTACCTCGCTAGTCGCCCTCCAAAACGAAACACGACAGTGTCAAACATTGACGTTATGGCGACAGGAATAGGCGAGGTGGTGGTACCAACCCGGGCGTGTCATCACAAAACTATGATAGATAAGTCTAAACGCCAAAACACATTATTTTATTTATTTATTTTTTTATTTATTTTTATTTTATTTAATTTATTACTATAGTAATGAAATTAAGAATAATAATAATTAATTTCTCTAAGGCCATAGTGCAAACAGTGAAGAACAACATTATACGCGTAATTATATACTTTACTTTCGCAAAATAAGAGTGGTGAAATCACAGATTAATAAACTTAAGTAAAATGCAATAGATACTGATGTGACGCCTCACATGATTTTACGCCTCATTTTTTTTATCAATTACGGCCCAAATAGCTTCTTAAAAATAAACTTCTGTAATCTATTTTCTTTAGGTACGCATTATTCATTTTAACTCTTATGATGTAATAACTTACCTACCCTAGGTTTACTTACCCTTGGTTCTACCTACCCTCGGTTCTAACCAGCAACTAACTAATAATCAATTTTAATTTTGTTAAAATAATTCAATCAAATCAATAAATGCCAAAATAAGTAGTGTGTTAATTTGAACACTAGATAATTGATTTGTAATTTTCATTCTTTTCAAATTTCAATAAAATTTATTCGTAAAAAATAAATTTCAACTTTTCATTTAGATATTTTAACTTGTGAAATTGCAAGGCAAGTTTCAATATTATATTATTAAATAAGTTACCTCAAGTGTTATGTGAGACTAGGGCTTCTATAGAGCTAATTACAGTTTGAAAAACCTTGATACTGTACAAGCTTGTAGTAATGTTTTCGAAAGTTGAGTTGAGTCGAGTTTGAGTTTCACACTTTTAGAGCTTTATTTATAAATGTAGTGTATTTCTATTATTAAATTAATTTTAAAAATTGAGAAATAAAATATTGAAGCAAAGAGGATTTAGTCTACTATTTACTACTTATACATGGGGCACACTAAAAGTTTTGCACTTCTAGCTAATCCGAACTATTTAAATTTCGAATGTTATATATTTTAAACGTTGCAACCTTTTTAGTAATGAAAAATAACAATTGGCGGGAAATCATTTGTCAATTGTTTTTTATCACACATCAAAGTTCTTCATCCGCAACGAAAATGGAATTATGTCGAAAAGATTTTAGAGCGTTGATTTTCTATGATTTTAAAAGTTCTCTCTCTCCGCAAGACTGTGCCACTCGTCTTCAAAATGCTTTTGGGAGAGAAACACCTTGTTTCAGAACTGTGAGACGATGGTTTTCTGAATTTGAGAGAGGTCGAGTTTCTTTACGTGAAGGGCGGCCTTCAACTGCCGTCGACGAAAATATTGTGGCCACTGCTAATTGAAGAAAATCCGCGGATTGTCTATGAGACAATTCGAGGATTAGTGGGGATCGGCATGAGCCAAATTCAGAAAATTTTACATGAAGAATTGAAAGTTCGGAAACTTTGTTGTCGTTGGATCCCTCTTGAACTGACAGCAGAGCAGAAGCGGGGTCGCGTGTAATGGTTCACAGATGCTACTGAAGTACGACCACGGACATTCTAATGCTGTATATGACATTGTCACAGGAGACGAAACGAGAACTTATGGTTTTGAACCCGAAAAAGAACTTCAATCTTGTGAATGGGTGTTTGAAAATGAGAACAGACCAACAAAAGTAATACAGGCAAGAAACGTTGGTAAAAAAAAGATCGCCTTTTTTTTTCTCAACTACGGGTCCCATTTGTTGTGTGTTCCACTTGAAGATCAAAAGATTGTTAATGCCGAGTGGTATTCTATCATTTGTTTACCCAAGATGTTAGAAAAAGTTCGCGAAAGACGACCCAAAAGCCTCGTTCTCCTATATCATGACAACGCTTGTTCACACACGGCCAACAAAACAAAGTCATTTTTAGCCTCCGAAAAAGTACAACTCGTCACGCATCTTGCGCATAGCCCCGACCTAGTACCCTGTGAATTCTGTATTTCGCCCAAAATCAAAGATTTGATGAGAGGTTTCACTTTTACTAACTCCGAAGAGATCTGTGGTCCTCGTGTTTTAAAAAATGGTTCGATCGCATGAAAAAAGGTTTAAAATGTATAGGAGAGTATTTTGAAAAGCAATAAATTTTATTGTTTTTTTTAAGTTACGCAAAACTTATAGTGTGACCTATGTACTACTATATATTTAATTTAGACCATTTTACCAAAAGTCCATTTTATTGCAGGACCGATTTCATCAGAGTTTATGTTAGTGAAATAATAGTAGTTTATGCAACTGTCGTATAATGAATGGTATTAAAACTCGAGTTTTTTACGCGAGTTTCATAATAGTCACGAGTGTTTTAATACCAGTGTTATATGCAGTTGCATACACTACTTTATCCTCACTAATGCAATTAATCAATTAATCAAACATTGCGACACATTAAATTCACGCGTACGTGTACTGTCACAGTGAACTTGTCACCATTAAAATCTAACCAATGAGAGCGCAGCTGTAGCGCGCGCAGGGCCAATCAGGAGCGACCGCGCGCTGTTAAGGATTTTGACATAAGGCTCGGCCATCAGCACAATGTTATAATGAGATTTTACGATATCGATTTGGATATTATAACATCATGTCAAATTGCTTAAATTGAGTTTTTTGTTGTCTGAGCTATAACAGTAGTTATTATAAGTCAAGTATTGGAAACATAAGTACAATGTTACAACATTAGTGTAGATAAAGTATTTTATAATCGAGTTTTATAAAATTCAAAGGTTTATTTTTTTTAAATGAAACTTTTTAAACGGTGTCGGGCAGCGAGAGAATGAGTTCGAGCGAGACATGCGAATCGTGTCACAGATAAGTGGACAAGAGGACATTTAAAGTAGTTATAAGTTTTAATTTATATCGATAGTCTGACGAGGTCTTCGAGTATTACGTAAGCAGGTTTTTACTAAATTTAACCCTCTTCCCCCTTATCAGCAAAAATCATCAATCTAATTTGCAAAGAACTTACGTAATATTTGAACGACCCCCGAGGGCATCAGTTATTTAGTTGTTTTATTAAAATATTACATTTCATTATCCTACAATTATTATTATAGCTCGGTCCATTGACAACTAAACTCCTTCGTATTTAAATGCCTTAAAGAACACATAAGTAAGTGCACTGAATGCAAACCGGTGCAGTTATTCTAGAAACTCCTTTTTTAGATTCTCTAGATCTCTATTGGGGGATATTTTTTCTATTTTTAGTTGTATGGTTTTTGTGAAAATAAATACCAGTATTATTAGACAGTAGTAATAAAACGAATAAAAACTAAATTAGGTAACAAAATACGTAGTGATCTTACAATTATAATTCAACCGTGTTGAATGGTGATAAGTTCTAGTAATTTGAACCGACAAGGGTGTCGTAGCCGTACAAAAAGTGACACAATTTAAAATCTACGATGTGGTTTCAGATAGCGAGTACAATTCGCTTACCTTCGTCAAAGTAAGTTCGCAATAATGCCCCTTGGAATTTGTTCCGACCCACGCTACGGCCTTGTTTGCGCCTATCGTTCTTAACACTTGTATAAAACATGACAAAAACGCGCTAAACATTAGAATGTCAATAAGCAACCTACAGTAACTTAGAAATATCTTTTGTATATCAAACATCAACAACGCTTAATAATTATAATTAATGGAGTTCTGAGTTCTGACCATTACTGATACCAAATCAAAGGCCCACGTTAATATTATTATAATTAATTGTAACATGGTAACGGTGGCCCATTGAGCGCATCTGTACAGCCTTTATGCGGATGTCTATGGGCGTCAGTAGTCATAAAAATGGCTCCAACAGCTCTTTTGCCGCCTTTATCAATAAACAAAAATAGTCTTTTGTCTATTTTAAGGTTTCGTAAGACTAGATATTCCAACAGTGGACTGTAATAGGCTGATGATGATGATGATGATGAAGACGAGATTTACACTCTTTTATATCACCATACTTACTACAAAATGAAAAAATCACCAAACGTCTAGAATATAGCCTAATTCAAGAAAGTACAAATTCCTCAAAGGAAGTCACGAGGCAAAAAACATGTTTGCGCCCCGACTAGAGGGAGATTTTAAGTAGAACTCCAGTGACGAAAATTTTGTGACAAACGATAAGCGATGAGCCACTGGCCCTCTAGCACATGCTCCATACATATTTATACCATACACAAACCGCACGAAATGCGTCAAACATATTTGCCGACCAATTTTCGGCAATGACACAATATTTTTTTATAATATAATAATGTCTATGGACATATCACACTTCGTTTGTCTAGCCCCGTGCCAATTACCGTACGGACTTGTGTTATTACTGACTTATGTTATTTAACTGACGGTTTGTAATCAATTAGGCTTGCTCTGCAAATTTTATAAACCACAGCAAATTGGCCAGTCGGTAAATAATTTCAAAATTAACTGGACATCCACGGAGTGCGTCTTTGATTATATTTCTGTGAAGCTTTCAAGATTGATTTCAAATTTTCACATGCATTTTAAATTATCAAACTAATTTAATCTAAATTGAAAGAAAACATCGTAAGACTACATTTGACTTATTCCACGTATCTTGATTTACGATAAAGAAAAACATCATAAGGTTATATTCATTGACTAATGAAACATCACTTGAACTACTGTGAAGGTAAAAATAGTATGAGTGTATACATTTATTTTATTCAACGTTATTTTCTTTGTAACACAGATTGAGTTACTTGAATATGTATATGTCCTGCACACATTACATACCTATGTTTATGGAGGTGGCTTTCGTAGCCAAAAAGTAACTGGACACCGCACTTCGTGTTTTAGTCGTATAAACAAGGCTGCAACTCCGTCGGACACATTAAATACATAATAACAAAATAATATTCTGCGAGTTTTTACAATTTTCACTAAATATATAACCAAGTTCTAACTATTAAAATGATTTTTTAAATTTTATTTCCCATTTCCCCGATTTCTGAGCGGTGCTCGTAATATTTGTAATATCGGATGTGAACGATTGAACCAATCAACGTTTTGACTTTGAATTGTCTAGCTTCGGTAAAACTCAGTGTGCCGCTGATTGATACCGGAATTTGTGAATATTTGCTATAGAAGTGTTCCGAAACGATTTCACCGATCAAACTGCGTTGAGGGCGGTTGGTGAATGTTTGGTGTTTTCGCCAAATCACTATTGCGGTTTGTGTGTTTCAATTGTTAAAGAACCTAATTAATTAGTGTAATAAATCACGGTTTATAATTACCTTAAGAACCGTACCGTACATATAATTACAATCAGCATGCAGTATCATCTTATAATGTTTAGTTTGTTATATATTATAATACTAATGTTACTGTAATCGATAAAAGATGTTTTATTTCTTCTTTTAAAATCATCATTTTCTTTCACTCAATTGCGTTACAATTTATCAAGTTTGGTACAACGTTTGAAAGTTTTTACTAATGAAATAAAAATATAACTGCTACCTCAGTTGTTAAGCACCCATTGTAGTAAGTTAGAAGGTAATACGACGATTTAATGGTGAGGTGAGAGCTCGTACATTTTCACAACGTACAAAGTGCTCAGCTTACGAGTGCATGCATAGAGCATGAGTTAATTGAAGTTGTGATTCAGTGTTACGAAACTTCTAGAATGCACAAGAATACACCTAAAATTGCTGCATATAGTTGCCTTGCGGTTACTTTTGATGTAAATTAAGTAGTAAATAAATGTATTTTAATTTTAAATTATAAGGAACACATATTTTTTACTAGATACTTAGCGCATATTATGCGCACTATCTAAGAATATCTGACCAGGAACGATTGAACGACCAGGAAGTTATACTTTTTATAAATATTAGTAATAGTAGCTGTGCTCCGCTGTTTCGCCCGCGTACATTTCGAATCCGTCAAATATCGATATTAAAAATAAATCTTCGCCGATTCTCAGACCTACCCAATGTGCAATGGGCATACATAATTTCAGAGGATCGGTCTAGTCCTTTCGGAGGAGTCCTGTGAGATATCATTAGATGATGATGACTCCAAATGATGAATTTATGCATTCGTTTTTACATGTATCACATTTGATCGCAGCCGAATGCTAAAGACCTGTAATTCTCCCATGGTATCCCACAGGTAATTTTTTACAAAATAAAAATTATCCTATATGTTGGTATAGGTTCCGTTCTAACTATTATATATCAAATTTATAATCAAATGAATCTGATGGTATGAATAAGTAACAAATACATTAAAGTCATCATTCCATACTACCCAGAGGAACCTCCTTGTCCTTTACCTTGTGTTAATACAAGGTGCCCTCATTGTGTGTGCCGAATTTCATGAAAGTCGGTTCAGCGGTCTTTGCGTGAAGAAGTAACAAACATTTGTACAAACTTTCGCATTTAGAATTTTAGTAGCATTTTAACTTATAAATTAAAATAGCTAATATTTTAAAAAGTTGCTTCCACATCCATCCTCTGACTCGGGATGTCATTTGGCCTGAAGTCTTTGTCAAGACAAATTAATGAACACACACCATTTGGGTTCCGATATTTTATTACAGAGTTCCCATGACTACTTTCCAGCTCCATTATCTAGCCCTCGGTAGTACAAAACCCGTGTAAAAACTATGCAAAGAAACCTAAACGCGATGTGATCGCGATATTTCAATACACAGTTCCATTGCCACTTTTCGTCTGCATCAACAGATCTGCAGTTCCTTAAATTTCATCTCAATCAGATAATAGGAAGTATTTAATTCACCTTTCAAAATTGAACCTAACATAGAAATTTACAATGAAATTTACATTACAAGCTTATAAGAATGAAAAGCCGTCATCATCAGCCTATTGCAGTCCACTGTTGGACAAGAATACCACACAACCTTGTGTAACGAGAGTTAAATATTGCATTAAATTCTCAATAGCAATACAAAAATAGTATTAAACTCTGTAAGAATGTAAAGAAACATTTATAAAAGGCGTGAAACAGATAATAAAAGTAATAGGCCCGTCGGCGTGGTTCAAAGCTCTAAGCACCTCTCTTATTATTTGTATCTTTTTATATCGAATATTTTATACGAACCTGTGTTACAATATAGAAGATAATTAAATTTATGATAAATAGTATAGAAGATAATTCAATTTATGATATAATTATGATATGCGGTAGGAGGCGGAAGGAGGGCAACGCATTTGTATAACCTCTATACGAATGTCCATGGGCGTCGGTAGTCATGAAAGTGGCTCCGACTGTTCGTTTGTTCCCTATAACTATAAAAAAATAATGAGATCGCATAGAAAACTGAATCCACATCGGATAAATTACGCATTTGATATATCCCGCGGGGTTTATGAGCGCTCCTAAATCCTGCTCGATTTGCCCCTTAATATTGATACTGAATATCTCGGTATACCCAGTTCGTTCTTGAAATAATATTATACATTTGCAGGAATGTTATCGTGGTTATCATTATATTATATCCAATTTTGAGATCGTAGATATTAAGTATAAGAAAATATTTATTTTTCGTTGCACCGTCGCGCCTTTTCGTGCTAACCTAAACCTATTTATTAGAAAAGATGAATGTTAATATTGAAGGCTAGGTTATACTAGAAGCCTTTATAAGTATTTTTTGCATCAAACATGGTGTACAGGACAGGACAAAAACATAAATTTAAATGTTAGCGGATCGATCTGCTTAGTGTAAATAAGTTAAAACAGCATAATGATCACAAGAAGAATAAATTCACACACTTACACACCATTAGTGACGACTAGGCTGGTGCCTTGGATACGCGGAGCATGTTGCACCAGGGGTTTGCCGCTTCGAATCCCTTATCCCGCCTTAGTCATGGATGTTTATCTATGTATTTATATGTATATAAATAATAAAATTCTGAAATATTATATAGAATTTCTTAAATTTTTAAAACATTATTATATTTTCGTTGATGATTAACCGTACCACAAGTCCTTACGGTATTTAGCACGGGGCTAGGATAGCGAAGTGTGGTATTTACATAGACATTATTATTATTATTTATGTCTTTATTTTTCGCAACAAAATTGTTGATATATCTACTGTTGTGTACGGGCCAAAGCCAAGTAAACAACAGGGGAAAAATAAGTTATACAGGTTCAGAATTGGGTATGATGGTTTGAGCCGTGTGGAGTACAGGTATTGTGAGCGGAGCTGATGTTGTTGAATAAGAATTTTGGGTGTCTGTTTGGAGGAATTTTCGGACTATACGGCAAGTGTTTAATATGGCTGCTTTTTGTAACAAATAATGTATAGTAGGGGGCAAATTTAATGTCTTCAGGGATTGGTGTAACTGTTTTGGAATTATACCTGTCGTGGATAGGACTATGGGAACTATTGTTACTTTCTGTAGATGCCACAGTTGCGCTATTTCTTCTTTCAGTTCTGTGTATTTGTAGACTGAACATTGTGGGTGTTAGGAACAGCTATATCTATTAGATACCCTGTTTTATTTATTTTATCAACTAATGTAATATTTGGCCTATTGTAATGAATTGTACGGTCAGTGAGGATAGCTCTATCATAAAACAGTTTTGTTGAAAGGTTTTCTAGTACTATTTCAGGATTATATTTGTAATAAGGTTGGGTTTCACCGATTAACTTATATTGGGTTGCTAGTTGTTGATGGATTATGTTGGCAATCTGATCATGGCGGTGTTTGTAATCTGTTTGGGCTATTGTTTTGCATGCACCTGTAACATGTTGAATAGTTTCGGGTGCACTGAGGCATTATTATTAATGTAAACAGGTATTAACTTATAAAAATAATCTATTTCAACTTTGTGAAGGAGTGATGTAAAATTCTGGCAACACTCCAAGCGACATTCAACTGGATATGAAAATCAGACCGCAGCAACTTATAAAAACTAAAGACTGTCAAAAAATGACTGTAAATGATGTATACGATGTATACCTACTACTAATCACCGGCCGTTATCACGGTGTGATCACTTACGTTTGTACTAAACCGTGCTGTTTTGTAAGGAAAAAATATTTTATT
>LUGF01040205.1:78890-90489 GCA_001625245.1 Calycopis cecrops
AAGCTTTATTCGAATTCGTACAGTAGTTTCGGAGATTAGCCAGGACAAACAGACAAACGAACAAACGGACAAACAGACACCCAAAAAAAAATAAAAAACATTGAAAGTGTTCTAACTCTATTTTAACATCGCCCACCATTTGTTTTTCGTAAATATAATATTCAATGTACAGAAACACGAATTTTACTGTTTTATTATATGTATAGATTGTTGCGATAGACATTTATTTTATATCTGGTCTCTGGTGGGAGGTTTTTTTATTACTTAATGGGTAAGACATATAAATGGGTCACTTAATGGCAAGTACCAACTAGAGTCTTTTGCCCAATCCTTCCGGATGTACGGGTGAAAAAACCACAAGACTGATAGATAAGCTGACATGAAGATACGAGTTATGACACGATACACACACACATACACATACGTTGAATTAGCTAGCTATAACTCTCTAAGAGCTATCTTAAAACGTACACGTATAAAGTTTAGTAAAATAACAGATACGATATTTACGATCATGTTCACCAGCTGCGGACATGTTTACAGAACGTATTTCAATAAGTTAAAACGTACAAAGACTTGTTTGTATTTGAAGAAACTTTTACTGTCTTAGCTTCCTTCATTCAATGCAAGTAAAATCGCTCCTTTGTTGACCTTTTCAACTACATCTTTTACAATCCATATATGTGAAATAATTTAAAGAAGAACTCTTTTGACGTTACTTCTCGTCGTAAAAGCCTGCTCGTTTTTATTTCGGGGGAATATAAAATCAATCGAATCCATTGGGCAACCACAGACACACTTCAATATCCCCATGTGCAGATACGTTGACTTGAAGTTCCTACAATAAAAAATAACTGTATAATTATATAACTATATAATTATATAACTATATACCTAATTATATACTACAATTTCCACAAACCCATTAATATTTTTATAAATGATATCATTTGGGTGGTATAAGAGATAATATCTAGTACATCTCGTCAAATCTGCAGGAAAAAAGGGAGTCTTCCCTTCTATCGCATCCCAAATTAAGAAGAAAGAATGGTTTTTGCTAGTCCGACAAACTTGTAAGGTAAGGTACATCCCAAAAAAAAAGTCTAAGAAATTATGTGTTGGCAGTTCGTAGAGTTCCAAGGCATATTGATAGGGACTGCCAGTAAGGTATAAGTATTGTTGTAGTGGGTATTTTACCCACATGAAACAAATTCTAAAGCAGCTTCTGGAAAAGATCCCAGGCTAATGATTATGATAATTTATCTTCTACATAATAATCCAGTTGCTCAAAAGGCATTTTGAGCCTTTGAGCAGCACGGTTATTTAAGATTTCCATCCACTAAAAAGCGATTGCCGAGGCAAAAAAGAAATGTATGTCATAAATAATAATTTTAGCAATAGTAACATTATGAAAGTTGAAGATGTTTATCAGTATGGACACATCTGCAACTTGGATTGATTTATTGAGGACCCTTCTCAGCGAGACAAAGCAAAAGAAATGGACTTTTTTATTTATCTGTATGTCTCAAGTGAAGTTCTTAAATAAGTGATTGCATCGTCTTGTCTTATTTTGGTGCCCTTTTTCTTATCGATGCTGAATCTCATACTTTAGATACGTCGTAAGGGACTGGCTATTTATGTACCTTTCCGCTTATGAAGTTTCTCCCCTTCTGGCATAGGGAAAAGTATTGCCATTCAGTTATTTATTTTACGTTGTCGACGGGAAAAGGGAAGTTGGAAATAAAATGTTAAATCATAATATTTTTTTTTTATTATTATTTTCATCGGAAAGAACCAATGGCTTCTCTGACGGCATTTTTTAACAAATAGGTTCTCTTAAGAGAGGATTATTCTCGTATTTAAAAAAAAATAAAGTCCGACTGGACGGAGCAGGTCTAATACTAATTTTACTGTCTTAAATCTAAGGTGATACCTTTTATTACTAGTTAGTATTAGTTAGTATTTATATAGCTTATGTTTGTTAGGGTACATAAGTAACAAAATTTGCGAAATTTTGTTAAAATTTGATCGTCGATCGGAAGTTGAAGAGCAAGCTTACAGTAAGAGGTAGGGCCACGCTGCATGCATGTAGCCGAATCGGGCCGGCACGACTGGGGAGGTACCTCTCGCTTACACGAGACCAGCGCACTATGGAAAATGGTAGAACAACGGCATATCAAAAATGGTTTTTCTCAATGTCGCTATTGCCATATTTTTTTTTATTCTTTATACTTTAAGGTTCAAAATAAACTATCGTGAATGAATTATATATATACTAGCTAAAATAAATTTATAGTCATGCGACAAACTTTTTCAAAGTGATTTCAATGTAAAATTTTATAGGAATACATATAAAGTATTATATACATTTCTGAAAAGCTTATCTTTTGTAGATTTTAATGCATCTATAAGAATATTATCAAATATTATAAGCTTTATCCATCCATAAAAGACATTTATAGAAATTAGCTGCTAACTTTTGCTAACTTTGGAGTTGTGTGTAAAAGTGTGAGAAGAGTTCAAAAACGGACAACCGCTATCTGTAGCGGTTTCCTTTATTTTCCTATCCGTACCAATGTTTGCGAAGTGTTTTGTATTTTGTAATTTATGAATAATGTATTGATAATATTTTATTTATAAATATTTATTTATGAATAAAATATTAATAGACTTAATAGATATTTATCATTTTGCACCCAATTTCAATTATACGTGTGAATTTTTTTAACAACTAGATACAGCACAGCACCCTTAAATTTCAAATAGTAATAAAGAGTTGATGTATTTTCTTATTTATTACGAATTTATAGAGATAATTAAACGGATGTTTAATTGCAGCTAATATAATATACTTACTTTACAACTTAGGTGTTGTTTTTAGATAGTTTTAATAGCTCGTAAAGAAATAAAATTATTTTTATATCATTTTGTAAATTCGCTTTGATTTTAATACAGTATATTATGATAAATTATACTAAAATATATTCTATTTGAAACCTTATATACTAATTTATATTTGTGCAAAATTTCACAGCTTAATCGTTAGAAATAAAAAAGTTATGGATTTTTAGGCCGAAACACACCTCGATTTTCCTCTGTGCGGCGTAAAGTTATAGCTCTGCTGTAGCGTTTCGTGTGGTGGCCCATGGAGGCAGGAGGAAAAAGGAGGGCAATGCATCTGTAACAGCATAATATTCATGCGGATGTTCATGGGCGTCGGTAGTCATGAAATGGCGTCGATTGCTCATTAAATTTTTGTCCCCTTATACTATAAAAAAAAATTGTGTGACATACAATCATACATCCATCCCTCCAATTTTTCGTATATTTAACTTTTAAATATAGACTGATCTAGTCAAATATCAGTCTGTATAATTTCAAACACAATTGAGCAAATTAGTGATGATATGATAGCAGGGTGCGAATATTGTGACTGTTGATTAATGAGAGTTTATGTACATATGACAATTTCGCACCAGTTGTCAATGATAGTAATATTTAAAACAAATTAACAATTTTAAACATTTTTTTAAATGATGAAATAATTCGACGAAAGTTTACGAGTTGTGAACGTTTCGATTGGAAATTGCATTTCAATTCTCTAGGGCTCTTGTTCGAAAAGCGAAGAACTACATCATGCCCGTATATATATATATATACTCGTTATACATCTGTCTACATTTAAATTGATATACATTATACATATTATATTGGAAGCGCGGGGACGTGACTGGAACTGGACTCAAAAGGACATGATGTAGTGAAAGGTGTACAAGGAACGTAAGCTACGTAAGCAAAGTAAAGTGCTACACTGGTGTTGTTCTTTGCCGGTCACTGTTATTGATAATTTTTAATAACATTAATTTACTCATGCATGTATCCATTTACAGCTGAGCATAGACCTGTTTAAATACTTTAATGACGAGGGAGAGATAGACTTGAATGGGTTGGATGCAAGGTGTAGGTGCCGTAGTAGTTTTAAAAGACATATTGAAGTATAATTTTGTCTATTTTTAGTTATCTTAGTGATAAAAACAACGAAAACATAAAATTAGACAACAAACTTTAAGGTGACTTTAAAATTATGATTCAGGGTTGTAAAAATGTGAAAATCCCGTCAATTCTAACCGACAAGGTTGTTTTATCCGTACAAACAATAGTACAATTTAAAATCAACGATGAGGTTACAGATAGCAAGCACAATTCCCTCACCTTCGTCAAAGGAAGGATCCCGCAATAATGCCCCTTGGAATTTGTTCCGTCCTACGCTACGCCCTTGTCATTTTGTAAAGGCCTGCGCAGACGAGGGCTTTTCGTCCGCGGACTATTTTGTCCGCGGGCAAAAATGTATGCAAATTACCGCGTACTTTTAATCCCTCATTAGTGTTACTCGATACTACTACTATACTATTGATTTGTGGACATTCCAACGATTCTTGAGGTCCGTTGAGTTTGTTTTGCCGATTTTTTACAGGACAGGGTGAGGTTTGAACCGGTGGCAGATGTAACTGTTGACGCTCAAAGAGTAATTTTATAATTCTATTTTTAATGAGAACATTTTCATTTTCATTTCTATCTTACCAAGGCTCAGCAACACATCTTTTTCTCAATGTGATCTGTAATGAATAGAAGCGCTTTGTGTATCACTGATAGCACATTGCTACTAAATAAATGCATAGAAATAAAATCAAGCACTTTAATTATTTTTTTTCCCGGGTGATAGGCATCGCAGCGAAATGTTAACGACAGTAACATGATTATAGGTCCTGAAAATGCTTTTAAATTTATAAATATAAACTGATATTGTACTTTATGCTTGGAAATCTCTTCTCCTCGATCTAAGGCGACATAAATTAAATTTAAATGGACAGGATCAATATCTGTATTTCTCGAACGAGTTTCGTAAACGATGTTGAATTGCTTTATCCTACACTTGTGCCCTTTTTCTTGTCGATAATTAATCTGATACTTTGGATGTTTTGTAGGGGATTTATTTTGTTTTATATTTTCGCTTCTGAATACCCCCTTTATTAAGTGTATGGCCAATATGATATTTAGTTTATACAGACGCGGAAAAAATAAGTTGAAAAGTTAAAATATAGATTTCGTGTTCTGTTTTATTATTCATCTGCGAAAACAAACATAAACCTATATAAAACTTGAATAGCTACAAATAGTGTTCATAAACTTTGTACCTATAGCTCTGGACTTGTAGCAAAAAAAAATACTATTCAAATCAATCTGGAGTCAATAAAAATATTTATTATCCCGAGAAAAATAAGGGTTATTGAAAAGATAGCTACACGCACATATCATAGGCTTTTCTCTCTCACAATTGCGTTACTAAATATTATAAGACATCCAAGTCGGTTTTAAAGTGCTGCTGCTGTTGACTCTGAAAACGCAAGAGGTGCTGCAGGACCTGCAGGAAAAGTATATGCCCGACGAAGAAAAATAAAATGTGTAGTACATACATATATTCAGCCTACTAGAGGTCATCTCATCATCATCATCTCACATCTAACTATAGTAATAAGTACCTTATAGCAATGATAATACTCCAGTGATAAGTAGGTAGGTACTACAAAATAATATTTGTCACTCATACTCAAAAATACTGTATATGAGAGACTATCCAGCGATTTTTATTTAGTTCATCGGTTATAGCTTGTTCATGACTACCGACGCCCATAGTTCTCCCATCTTTATGGGCCACCGGCTACTTACACAGTGCACGAAACGCAACAGCACAGCTTTACGCCGGTCTCGTATAAGCGAGAGAGAGATTTGTAACTTAAATTTTGCCAAAATAAAACATCATTTTTCTCATGATAATAAATGTGGATCAACTTCAGAAATTTATTCATTTATTAACACGATATTCGATTAATAAAATCACAAAAAAAAAAAAATATTATTGTGTTAGATTTTATTTAATGAAATTTCAAAGTTACTATTGAATTACGCCATGTAAGTCTTTACAAGCTCACAAATATTTTTATTGTTTAAGTCAATAAAAAATATTTGTGCTATGCGGAACCAAAGTTGATATTCAATAGATTATTTCCATTTACGAGTAATTTGCCTTAAAAAAACTCAATTTCGGCACTTTTTACCGATAACCCTCTTAAGGATCTTGATATTTGGTACACTCTACATTCTACCTACCGTTAGGGATCTGGTGAAATACATTGCTTACTAGTGAGTTACCAGCGAAACTTTCGTGCTTAATTTATCGATAATTCCGAAAGTTATACAATCTTTTCAAACGGTTTTTTAATTGAATAACGAGTTTGAACCAGAATAATGTCTTTGTTCACTTCATGTCCAAAACGGCCACCAATGGTAGGTCAAATTCCGCCCGAAACGGGAATTGAGATGTCACTTTATGGCGGTATAAAGAAGGTGTAGACCCTGTCGTAAAGTCCCTATTCAGCTTAAATACGGTATTGACACTTTTTCGACCAAAAAATGGTAGTATAGATAATATGCACTATATTATGAGCATAACAAATGTCTCGTACCCGCGCTGACCTACAGATGTATTATGTTTCTTTTATGTTAAGGGATGGTGCTCAATTCGTCGTAGCTAAAGTATATTATCAACATAATAAGCTATCGTCTTTTACTTACAAACCGCAAAATTATTTGTCTGGTAGGATTCAAAATGAAGCAATGCGAGATCTCATATTAGTTGGGAGAATAAACTTGTTAAAATGACAATGGTCTTCACTCTTGATATACTTAGAATAGATTGCTGGTGAAGCAGTTAGATGCAGTGAATCGATTATTTAAAATAAAAAAGAACTATATATTTTTGTAGCATAAAATGCAAACGTTTCAGTCAGTCTTTTAAACAACTCTAAAGCTTAGCGACATTTGCGTAGTTGTTATAAAGATGTGTTTCCCACCTTCCTATCTCCGCTCTAATATGCAAGAGGTAGAGACTAAAATATAGAGCAAAATGTGATAGTATAGATATCACTTTAATGCAATATCATGCACCTATCTAGTTGTTGGAGCATATTTAACAAGTAAAGGTTGGTAATGGTGACGACAATAATAAGAATTTAATCGAATAAAGCATAAAAACCTAAAACTTTTTATTATACGTACATTGTACAGTGTACACATTTAAATAAAATCATATTTATGAGCTATAATTAGATATCAACTAGAAAGATTTTCATGTCGCTAGGTAATTACAGTTCTTTAAAAGTCTTAAAATAGTATGAAGCTTTTAGTAAATGTGTTGAAAGAAAATTCCTTACTTTGAGAGAATATTTACTATTTTTAAATTAATAAAAATACATTTATGAAATATTGTAAATATAAGAGTAAGTATAAAATACTCAAAGAGGATTGAAGCCTGCTCATTTTATCGAGTCTCTTATATCGCAGTGCAGAGAGAGCTTTTCAATGCTTATGTTTAAAGAAAAAAAAATATTTTGTGCAGTTTTTTTTATTTTACCTTCCTGCTATATAACATGATGAGGCTTTACATTCATAAATTCTTGGAAATAGCTAATAATATTTTTATCTTTAAATTAGAATATGAAATGTTAGGTACTTCTAAGGCTGGTTTTAGTGTCACGCGGACCGTCCGTACGGATCGCTCCGCGCATGCCGATCTGTATTACAGCTACGGAGTGTTTTAAAGTCTGTAATGCAGACGGGTCCGTACCGACGACCGTCCGCATGGCGCGTCCGTGCCACGGAGCTGTCCGCGCGGAGCGTCCGTACTGACGGTCCGCGTGACACTAAAACCAGCCTCATCAATAACTTACTCTGTGCTTCTTGTGGTAATTAATACAAGTGGAAAATCTTTATTTTATAGGATTTTAAAAAAATCTATTTTGTGAAACAAACAGATTAGAGTCGATCTAAGTTTTTTTTTATGATATAGGAGGGCAAACGAGCAGCCGGAGCCATTTTCATGACTACCGACGCCCACAAACATCCACATAGAGGCTACACAGATACACACCTCCATGGACCACCGGCTACTTACACACCGCACGAAACGCGACAGCACAGCTGTCACTTTACGCCAGTCTCGTGTAAGCGAGAGGTACCTCCCAGGTCGTGCCGGCCCAATTCGATTGCATGCAAGCATGCAGTGTGGCACTACCTCTTACCAAAAGTAAGTAAGTACTTCATGCTATTGATAAAATAATTATCTTTAAAAATGGATTTCATGTTTTTCTATAAATATTATAAATTTAAAGAAAATCTTGATATTGAACAATTATTGTCATATTACATACTGTTTCTGATATTATATTATTCTTTAGTCATCTCTCATAATGCTAATCTTTCTCGGTAAAAAGAACGTTACTTTGAGATGATAATACAAAATATTTTGTTGTCGACATTTGGTAGGGCATAATATTATTATCATATTATAATTTATCTCTGTGGTATAATTAAGTTGAACTCTGCTGAACTTCATTCTGCTTAAGTAATACAACCGACTGCTGAGTGGCTTAATCATTAATCTGTCATGATAGGTAGACTATTTATAACATATTTTAACTATTCCAGATTAGGTATCTCCGTGAATAATCAGAATCAGAAAATAATCTTTGCTGTCTGTTTACAAAAACTAAATATAATTATTTTATTAAAATATTAAATCGACAAACCATACCACTTTGATCATGTACAAGACTGATAAGGATTCATATTTTAATATTTGAATATATAATCGCTTAAGAAATATTATTAACTGGTTTAAATACTTTTATTTAGTCTTTAATTTCTAATTCAATGGTTTCATCTATACAAACTAATAAATAAATTCCTCAAAGGAGAAAATATTCGTTAAAAATTTCTTACTGTTTAGACAAAATTCTCGTAGATAATATTTAAACGAAAAGGGTTTCTGGGACTTTTTCTGAGATTATATTAAATTATGCGTAGGAAAATTATATTTTTTCAAGAACTCTGTAACTACGTTACATTTAAGTTATTTATTTTTACCATTTTTTTTTGAGACTTAAACCATACAAAATTCGCATTTAAAATTTGGACTCTAAAATATACTAACAAGGGTAAAAAAAATATTATAAGTAAATAATATGAAAAATATTAAATAAGGATTTTATTTTCCAGTGCACATTCATGCTCTTAATTTTTTGCATGTAGCCGATCGAACCGTTTTGACTTTGAATTATTGAGCTGTATTATAACGCTTGATGATGTAATTTATGAATGAACCGATTGATGCTGTAATTTATGAATGTTTGCTATGGTAATTATATCATCCATCAAACTACGTTGAGAGCGGTTTGTTTATAAATGCTTATTGCTTGATAATTTCATCAGACTGTTGTTGCAGTGTTTGTGTGTTTCAATTATTTAGATACATGAAATAGTAGTAGTAGCAGTTCCAGTATATAACGGTACATAAGGTTCAGAAATCCCCACCCACATACGTATTTACAATTATAAGTGGCTAGAGATACGTGTAAACTCACTGCATAAATCTTTTTGAAAATAATAACGCCTCAGGGATCGTCAGACTCAATCAGATTTTCAATTAACTTTTTGCCTGCATGTAATTCGCCTGATAAATATGTGCCGCAACCGTCTATAAACAGACGGTTGCGGCACACATTTATCAGGCGAATTAGTTATAAGTTGATAATGATTTTTCCAATGATCTACATATAATTTACTAGTTTTCAGATTTATTCCTATATATGTTCTATAAGTTTTTACTTCTTGCCAAATTTTACAACTCCAGGTCAACGAAAAGTACCCGATAATTTTAGGTTTTCGACGAAGTACGTTTTCATACAAAATTTGTGGTTCATTAACTTAGAAGTGTGATTTTTTCAAGGCATCAAGACGTAACTGACCTTCGTATTATTCATATTCAGCTTAATCCCGTTACGCGTTTTAGAGAAAAAGGTTTTGACAGACGTACAGACAGACGGACAACAAAGCGATTCTATAAGGGTTCCGTTTTTTCTCTTTGAGATACGGAACCCTAAAAATATTTCTGATTGGAGTGAGACTCTAAATCCCTGAATCTGATTGCAAAGGCACTTGGTTATATTGTAGTTGTAAATATACGAATTACATATTATTTTATCAAGAAACTTAAGACCTGAGCAATCCATATGAAATAAACACCTACATTATGTAAATGGAAAAACGTTACTTTTCCTTTCAGATCCTCATAAATTATCCCTTATCTATCCATTTACGAGTAGACATTACGTCTATGTTTATTTATATGATCTTAAGTAGGTGCTAAAACAAATATTAAAGTGTAGATTTCCAAGTACATATTTTATTATATTATATTTATATATTATATTTTACTATTAAATAATTAAAATCTAAGAATAATAGTCAATTATATTACATTGAAGAACTAACTTATATGTACAAAATTTAAGCTCAATGAATAGTGGGATGTTAGCTTACAAAACATTTCATATTAAATACAAGTCTGTTAACTATATTTCATTTCGAAAAAATAGATTCATTACTATTTTTAGAACAAATTAATGCCTGCGTTATTGCTCTACTGCGAGTGACAGTCACAGACCTTTTGTTGAAATTCAAATGGAAAATAAATGGACACAACTTTTCGGTTTATTTTTATACCAATATGCAGGCTGTGTTCAATTCACATGCGTTGTTATGCATTTAACGTATGGCCATAACACTCTACAGCTGGTTTAGTGTTAACTGTGTTTATTTTTTCGATATAGCCAAATAAAGTGAATTCCATACAAGTGCAATTTTTGGTGTTTTCGTGTTATGTAGGTACACTTAAATTGTATGTTTTGGAATTATAAACTAAAAAATAGAACTGGATAAATAAAAAAAAATGTGTAATTTAAGTTCATTTTATCAATGTACAATGATTATTCATCATAATATCAAAAATTATAACATTCATTATCATTAAAAATTATCGGTCCATGGCTGAATATAATATTAGTACAATATTTACTTGGTGCTAAATAATACTATGTATGTGAGTATGGCGTATGTGTTGCAATTCGTTATGTTAGTTGTAAACAGATTAAACGTATGATTTAAAACAATAAATATGTCAACGCTGATAATATTTAAGACTGAGCAGCCTGGAAACTGTATTTTAGTTTACTACAAACAAAATGATTAATATAGTAAACTGATAGATAAAATGATAGCTCTTTATTTGCAAGAATAACATATATATTATTATTAGGATTGTAAGTCAAGATAGCAAACATCACCTATAATAACTTTCGAATTTAACACAAATCTCCCAAAAGTACAATTAAAGTCTGAAAAATTATTTCAAATTAGTACAATGGTTTCATAGCCCTAGAAATGCTTAATTTGGTTGTGTGTATCGCGCAACAAGCATAATTTATCACTAATTTAGGAGCCATATTTACAATGTAAGAAGGAATTACAATGTACGGATTTATTGCAACAGAAGACCAAAAAGGTCTTTCAAAAACCAAAATTAGACCAAAAAATGTATAATGCAAAAACCTATAATACATTTACAGTTTATTTACCAGTAAACCATGTACTAGAAATATTAACACGGTATGTCTAAATGGGGTCGAATTTCGGGTGGCACGAA